>PVIH01009333.1:0-83217 GCA_004025045.1 Sigmodon hispidus | reverse complement strand
TTCAAAGAAGAATTACTACCGTTACTCCTCAAACTATTTCACACAGTAGAAACTGAAGGAATATTGCCAAATTCCTTTTATGAGGCCACAATCACCCTAATACCCAAGCCACTCAAAGACACAACAAAGAAGGAGAATTACAGACCAATTTCCCTCATGAATATTGATGCTAAAATTCTCAACAAAATTTTGGCAAACCTTATACAACAATATATAAAAGATATCATCCACCATGACCAAGTAGGCTTCAACCCAGAAATGTAGGGCTGGTTTAACATATGAAAAACTGTAAATGTTATCCATCATATAAAAAAATTAAAGGAACAAAACCACATGATCATATCCGTAGAAGTGGAAAAAGCCTTTGACAAAATCCAACACTCCTTTATGATTAAAGCCCTGGAGAGATCAGGAATACAGGGAGAATACCTAAATATAATAAAGGCAATTTACAAGAAGCCGACAGCCAGTATCAAACTTAATGGAGAAAAACTCAAAGCAATCCACTAAAGTCAGGAACTAGACAAGGATGTCCTCTCTCCCCTTATCTATTCAATATAGTTCTCAAAGTTTTAGCTAAAGCAATAAGGGAACAAAAAGAGATTAAGGGCATACAAATTGGAAAAGAAGAAGTGAAGCTATCTCTATTTGCAGATGATATGATTGTATACATAAGTGACCCACAAAATTCTTCCAAGTAACTGGTACAGCTGATAAACACCTTCAGCAATGTAGCAGGATACAAGATTAACTCAAAGAAATCAGTAGCCCTTCTATACACTAAAGATAGAAGAGCTGAAAAAGAAATAATGGAAAAATTATCCTTCATAATAGCTGCAAATAGTATTAAATACCTTGGAGTAACTATAACCAAAGAAGTAACAGACCTATTTGACAAAAATTTTAAATCACTGAAGAAAGAAATTGAAGAGGATATCAGAAAATGGAAAGCTCTCCCATGTTCCTGGATTGGTAGGATCAACATAGTAAAAATGGCAATTCTACCAAAGGCAATCTATACATTCAATGCACTGCCCATCAGAATCTCAACACAATAATTTTTGGACCTTGAAAGAACAATACTCAATTTCATTTGGAATAACAGGAAAGCCAGGATTGCCAAAACAATTTTACTCAACAAAAGAACCTCAGGAAGTATCAGCATCCCTGACTTCAAGCTATATTATAGACCTACAGTAATAAAAACAGCCTGGTACTGGCATAAAAACAGACTTGTGGACCAATGGAATAGAATTGAGGATCCAGACATTAACCCAAAAACCTATGAACACCTGATCTTTGACAAAGAGGCCCAAAACATTCATTGGAATAAAGATAGTATATTCAACAAATGGTGTTGGCATAGCTGGATGGAAGTGTGTCAAAAAATGCAAATAGATCCAAGCCTGTCACCCTACACAAAACTCAAATCCAAGTGGATCAAAGACCTCAACTTAAACCAAGCCACTTTGAACCTGATAGAAAAGAAAGTGGGAAATACACTTCTACAAATTGGCACAGGCCACCACTTCCTAAATATAACACCAGTGGCACAGACACTAAGATCAACAATCAATAAGTGGAATCTCCTGAAGGTAGGAAGCTTCTGCAAAGCCAAGGACACTGTCAATAGGCCAAACGACAGTCTACAGAATGGGAAAAGATTTTCACCAACCCTACAAATGATAGCGGACTGATCTCTAAGATATATAAAGAGCTCAAGAATCTAGAGCCCACAACCTTGAATAACCCAATCAAAAAATGGGTACAGATCTGAAAAGGAAATTCACTTCAGAGGAACTATGAATGGCTGAAAGGCACCTGAAAAAGTGCTCTTCATCTTTAGGCATCAGAGAAATGCAAATCAAAACAACTGTGAGATACCACCTAACACCTGTTAGATTGGCTAAGATAAAAGGCACAGATGACAGCCTATGTTGGAGAGGATGAGGAACAAGGGGAACATTCCTCCATTGTTGGTGGGAGTATAAGCTTGTTCAGCCACTTTGGAATGCAATATGGCGGTTTCTCAGAAAATTGAGAATCAATCTTCCCAAGGACCCAGCAATACCACTTCTGGGTGTATACCCTAAAGAGGCACATTTGCTCAACTATGTTCATAGCAGCATTATTTGTAATAGCAAGAACCTGGAAACAACCTAGATGTCCCTCAACTGAAGAATGGATTAACAAACTGTGGTGCATCTACACAATGGAATACTACTCAGCAGTAAGAAAAAATGATATCCTAAAATTCGCAGGCAAATGGATGGATTTGGAGAATATCCTCCTGAGCGAGGTATCACAATCTTAGAAAAATAAGCAGTGGATGTACTCACTCATTAGTGGTCTCTAAACAAACAAACAAGAAAAAAAGCCAAGCATGCCCAAGCGGCAAACCACAACCACTGAACAGCTTGGGATCAGAAACACCCTGGACTGACCCTTCAAACCCCACTCCAACTATAGGAACACCTGACTCACTTTTGAGGGATGGGGGACAAAACTGGATTTGGCCAGAAGTGGAGACTGATCCAAGCATTATTGGGTCAGTGGGACCATAGGACTGTCTGCTCCCTGCCCAGGGAGGGGATGGGGAGTTGCGGAGAAGATAAATGACCTGATGTGGTGTGAGGGGGAAGGGATCTTGAATAAGGATATACAAGATGGAAAAAAAATTCAGAGGGAAAGCTGAACACAAAGTAAATATATGTGTAGCAATCTTATTTGCATTATCACCCTTGATAAGTCATGCTTATGATTTTTATCTTCTTTATAGTTATTGTTAACTTTTCAGCATTTTAAATTCATTTTACTGTTTTTTTTGATAAATACAAAATAAATAAAGAAAAAAAAAGAAAATAACATCAAATACTAGTGAGGATGAAGGGAAAGGAACATTTACTGTGTGTGTGAGTGTAAATTTGTGTATCATTGTGGTGACATACTGTTTATACTCTAAAATTACAGTTTGCCTGAAGAACAGAGGACAGAGGCAGCCACAGAGATAGGTCAGGCAGTGGTAGTACACACCTTTACTCCCAGGAGTAGGAATGTTGAAACAGGAAGTGGCATGGCTGAGCAGAGAAAGGAATATAAGGAGGGAGGAGACAGAATTTGAGTTCTTTGTTTCCCTCTCAGCTGAGGACTCAGGTATTCAGCCTGAGGAGTTGTGGAGACAGAATCTTCCCCTTTTGGCTGGAGGATTCAGTAGTGGTAAGAAGTTTTTTAGTGACTTATTCCTCTGCTTCTCTGATCTTGCAGTATTTACCCCAATATTTGGCTCCAGTTTTTGATTAATACCAGTTAGGATTTGTACAACATATCATTGAGAGACATTAGCATGGAGGTCTTTCAAAAACTAAAAAATAAAACTTTTAGGTGTTCTTTTTTTTCCATTGCCACTTCTGAAAATAAACCTCAAAGAATCAGTCAATTCACTATAGAGACAGATATCCCCTCATGTATATTGTAATGCTATTAAAATTGCTAAATAATTATTGCAGTAACTAGGTGTGTGGACCAAAAAAAATATGAAACATACTTTACACACAACACACACACACTCACACACACACACACACACACAATGGAGTTTTAATTTGCCTAAAAGAGAAATACAGTTAAGTAATTAATAATCCATTATAAGAAAATGAATAGAACTGGAGGTCCTTGAGGCAAGGGAAATAATGCATATTCAGGAAGCTAGGTATTGTATATTTTGCTGATATCTAGAACCTATTAAAAAAAAAGAAAAAGGAGAGAGGAAGGTAGAACATGAGCTACTTGAGACATGGCAGGATAAAATCAGTTAAGAAAGGATAGGAGGATTTACAGACAGTTGTTTTCTGCCATGAGGTTGCTGAGAATTGAACTCAGGTCCTTTGGAAGAACAGTCATTGATCTTAATCTCTGAGTTGTCTTGCCAGCACAAACCCAGAAAGATAAGCAGGAGATGTACTCATTCATTAGTGGACTCTAAACAAAAAAGCAAAAAGCAAAGCATGTTCAAGCTGCAAACCACAACCACTGAACAGCTTGGGATCTGAAACACCTTAGACTGGCAACTCGAAGCCCATTACCTCCAGAGGAATACCCGACCCAGTCTTGATGTTGGGGTGAGGAAAGCAGACCTGCCAGGAGTATATGCTAAACTCAGCCACCTTGGGACCTTGAGACCTCCTGCCCTTGCTGTGGAGGAGATAAAGTGATGTGGAGAGGAGCAAGTGACTGGAAGGTGCGGGAGGGGGAAGGGAGCTTGAACAAGGATATGCATGGATTAAAAAATATGACTTTATTCATAAAAAATGAGATATCAGAGTGTTACCTACATAAGCCAGAAAGATATTTCTGTATTCAAAGGTACCTGGAAAATAAATAAGTGTGAAATTTAAAAAAAAGAAAGGATAGGAGGAGAAAATGTGATCAACACACATTATATGCATATGCAGGAAAACTGCAATGAAATGTGCTACAGTTACAATTAATATATACTAATGACCTTTTAAAAGCATAGCTGGTGGGTTCAGTTTGCATGGCTGCAGACATCCTGAATTGTAGCCCCTTGATTGCCCTAGAGTAATCCTATTCTAGTTATGTTTTACTGAATATTTTCAAGCATGCTTAATATATATGTAGACATTCATTTCAGACCTGGTGTCTGGAATAAGCTTGACCCTAATTTAAAATAAACAAAAAACCAGGTACAAAGTGATTTGAATGAGGTCAAATTTCCAGAGATCCAACTGATGTTGCTGAGGAGCATGCTCACAGTTTACCAGTGAACTGTGCTCTGCATAATCTGGGGACAGTCATACTCTTGGCAGAGATGTTCAGGAGCAATGGCTATAAGCAGAGTGCATCAGATGACAGTCAGAAGAAAGGGAAAGGACTTAGGAAAGTAGCCAGGAAATGCCTTAGAGAGGAGAACAACTTGTTACTTAGACAACTGGCAAGTATTTAATTTTCATTCTCAATATTGTTGCTAAGCAGAATTTGAGAATAAATATATTTTCAACTAATTAGCTCTCATACTTGGGCCAGAAAATTGGTTCACCCAGAATACTACATCCATCATAACCACACTAAAGCTAAACCTTATTAGTAAAGCTAAGACCCTAAGGAGCAGAAAGGAATGTTGGAGGCAAGAAATTATCTATAAGCCACAGTATAGGAAACTACACATTTGCGCAAGAACATGAAAACATGTATGGATTTCTGAAACCATGAGGACCACCTAGATGTGACAGAACTCACATAAACAACTCCCTAATCTGTTTTCTTTTATGAACAGAATCAGTTTAGACTAAATTCACATTCTATTAATTTATAAATAGCTCAAAGTAGGGTTTTCTGGCAAATATTGTTTTTCATTTTTCAAAATCTTATCCTATATGTATTAATATTTCCTCATGTATATATTGTGCATGTATTCATGCATATACTGGCACATGTGGCCATGAATGCTGTGGAGGCTACAAAAGAACATTGGGTGTCCCTCTCTGTCATTTTCCACCTTATGTCATCAACAATGGATCTCTTTATAAACCTGGAACTAGAATGGTAGCTACTAAGCCTCAAGAATCCTTCTATCTTTGCCTCTCCTAATCCTGGGGTGACAGGTGTGGCTGGTAATGCCTAGATTTTTATGTAGATGGTTGGGATTTATGCTAATGCTATGTCACTATGTTTGTATAACAAAGCACTCTTAACCATTGAGACAAATTACTATCCCAAAGAACTTATTTATATTCTATCTATTCACTCAAGAATCTCAAAACAAGTATCTCAGTCTCTAAAAGCATTTGTTTCCCCAGCTTCTTTGCAGGTGATGTTCTTGTGACACCAAGGACCCTCATCCTGATGTTTGCATCACTCCTCACTTCTGAGCTCAAGTCTCACGTCTCACGCCACTGTCTACTTTAACTTGTGCAATTAACACACAACAGATAAACTGAGCACCTGTATATTCATGATTCACATTGGTTTCTAACATTTCTCTTTCTCTTTTCATTTATATTTTGCTAGTACGTTGTGCTTTCTAGAGTGTCCACCTAGCCAGAAGCAAAGTTCTCCTTGTCTTGAATTATTAAAAATATAATATAATTTTTAAAAAGGCTTGTATCTTTATGGATGTTGAAAACTGCACCATTGAATGCGGTATAAGTAATGGTCCTATTCACAATTTTAGAAACAGCTAGCCACCAAAGATACCCATTCACTAAAAATGAACATTGAAAATAATACGTCCAGCAAAATTATGTCCTGTGTTAAAGAGAGGTTGCCCATGGCCTGGAAAAAAACTAAAGAGATTATTCAGTGTTCATCCATGATATGGTGGGAGGTAGTGAGATTTGGATGAGCACACGAGGAATAATTTCTATAAGGTTGCAAGACTGATGACTGCCAAAAATATTTTATAACTATAAGTGGTAGAGAACTGAGAACAATACTAATAATTTTACTCAAATGAATGTAACTGAATTTTCCCAGTAGAGATAAAATTTACTTTTCTTTATAGAAAAATTACTCCAAATACTGTATTTTTAAGCATGTTAACCAGTATTATGTTCATCAAATTCACTTTAGCATTTCTGACTATATACATATTTCCCTACATTTTCATTTGAAATCGTAGCATTTTAATTGCTCTCTCCTAAGATTATAACTTTAATAAAATATTAGATATGGTTGAATTTTGTATGTGAGAATAATATTTTTACTTTTTAAATTTTGTGCTAGCAACAGTACACAGAAAAACTAACAAACATTTCTGATTTTGAGTGGACAAATTATGCCATTAGTTCTTTTTAGTTTCTCCTTAAATATCTTTTTCTGACAATGAGACAAGATAGAATAGAAAAATTTTAAGCCTTACTATTGAAATTCACAATACCATCTCTGTCATTGAATTCTTGTGGAATTGATCCCAAGGCATATAAATTGGGGGAAAGTTTTTTGAGGGATGGGATTGAATTTTTCTAAGAGACAACATAATTAACCATGACAAAACTAGCTTAATTGCCCTCATAAATCCACTGAAGCATCAATAATGTTTGCTATAGACTACTTTTATGATCTGTTTATATGAATAGATACAATAATTATTATTGTTTAAAAATGGTCCAACAAAGCTGGATGGTAGTGTGTAGAAAAATGCAAATAGATCCAAGCCTGTCACCCTGTACAAAACTCAAATCCAAGTGGATCAAAGATCTCAACATAAACCCAACCACACTGAACTTGATAGAAAAGAAAGTGGGAAATACCCTCCAATAAATTGACATAGGCAACCACTTCCTAAATATAACACCAGTGGCACAGACACTAAGAACAACAATCAATAAGTGGAACCTTCTGAAACTGAGAAGCTTCTGTAAAGCCAGGGACACAGTCAATAGGACAAAATGACAGCCTATAGAATGGGAAAAGATTTTCACCAACCCTACAAGTGATAGAGGACTGAGCTCTAAAATATATACAGAACTCAAGAAAGTAGACCCCAAAACCTTGAATAAGCCAATCAAAAAATGGGGCTCAGAACTAAAAAGGGAATTCTCAACAGAAAAATTACAAATGGCTGAAAGGCACTTGAAAAAGTGATCAACATCTTTAGCCATCAGAGAAATGCAAATCAAAACAACTTTGAGATACCACCTTACATCTGCCAGATTGGCTAAGATAAAAGACACAGATGACAGCATATGCTGGAGACGTTGTGGAACAAGGAGAACACTCCTCCATGGTTGGTGGGAGTATAAGCTTGTTCAGCCATTCTGGAATGCAGTATGGTGGTTTCTCAAAACACTAGGAATCAATCTCCCCAAGGATCCAGCAATACTACTTCTGGGTGTATACCCTAAAGATGCACATTTGCACTCCGGAGGCATTAGCTCAACTATGTTCATAACAGCATTATTCATAATAGCAAGAACCTGGAAACAACCTAGATGCCCCTCAACTGAAGAATGGATTAACTAACTGTGGTACATCTACACAATGGAGTACTACATAACAGTAAGAAAAAAAATAATATCCTAAAATTTGCAGGCAAATGGATGGATTTGGAGAATATCCTCCTGAACAAGATATCACAAACGGAGAAAGATAAGCAGGGGATGTACTCACTCATTAGTGGACTCTAAACAAAAAAGCAAAGAGCAAAGCATGTCCAACTGCAAACCACAAACACTGAACAGCTTAGGATCTGAAAGAGTTTGGACCAACACCTTCGATCCCACTCCCTCCATAGGTATATCTGACCCAGTCTTGATGTTGGGGTGTGGAAAGTGAATCTGCCAGGAGTGTATGCTGAACTAAGCCTTATTGGGACCTTGGGACCTCCTTCCCTTGCTAGGGAGGAGATAAAGATATGTGGAGAAGAGAGAGTGACCAGAAGAGGTGGGAGGGGGAAGGGAGCTTGAACAAGGATATACACGGATAAAAATATGACTTTACTCATAATAAAAATAAATAAATAATAATATGGTCTGAGTATTTGCGCTATATCTGTCTTGGCTTTCTTTCTTTTTGAAGGATGACAAAACATTTCCCTTATGTAATTTCTACAGTGTCTTCTGTAATTTTAACCAACCATTTTAGTTGCTGATGGGACCCCCAGAGACTTGAAAATATCAATTGGTTCACATTTGTTGGAAGAGTGATTCAGGAAAGCAATTTCTTATAAAATACTTTTTTTTTTCTAGTCTTTAAAAAAAAATTCCCCTGGAATCACTTTTCCCTCTTGACATACAAGTAATTTGCTTGGTAGTTATTGGAATGATTAAGTTAGAATGAAGGAGTGTAATTCACATTTAACTCTATTTCCTGGGAATGAAAAACAGTAAAAAGTAATACAGTTTCCCTCTTCGCTCTTTCTGGTGTCTTTTTTCTTTCTTTCTGATTTTGTTGTCTCTTCTGTTTTCCTTGAGCTTAGCATAGCAGGGACTATGCTTGTTATAATACATAATTAAAACAAACAGATCTTATAATGTGGTCCCACCTTTGATTTTCCTGTGACCAACATAAATACAGTAATGTAATAATGTACAATAAAAGCAATTTAACCAATGAAGACTTATATACCAAATGACATTTTAACAGCAACAACAAATGCTCCAAAAGACAAAGATACTGATGATAATTTTTAAATGCTATGCTTTTCACAGTGAACTACCACCTCAAATTCTACACATGATGAACACTGAACATAAAAAAAATAAGAGGTCCTTTTTACACCATTTAATACATCTTTAGGGAAAATAACATGTCATCAATATGTAAAACTCTGAGTCAAATGTAGGTAGTTTACATAACCTACATTTCTCTTTCCTTCAATAATAATACCAATGTATCCCTAATGTTGTATGTTTGCACAAATTATATAAGCCCTCCCTACACAGCATTGTAGCTGAGCAGTGGATTTCATATCAAGAATGAGCAGCTATGTTGTTGATGTTAAATGGGTGTGTCTCTTCTGTCCCCTACATAGAAGTCTCTAGCTTACTTCCTCTTTTAATATGCATTTACTTTTCAAATTTCAAGCTTCAAGTCATAACATTGCAACAAGAGGTAAAAGTGCTTTCAAAATTGGGCCTCATGGTGCAAGTCTGTAATTCCAAATCTCGGGAGGCTGAGGCAGGAGGAACACATATCCAAGGCTAGCCTTGGTTTCATGGAGCAATACTTCCTTATAAAACAAAGCCACCTCTCAAAACAAAGATAAAGACAAACAACAAAATACATGTTAATATATTAAATCCTCATCCAACTAGAGTTGAAGTATTATGGAGTTACATGAATGTATTAGAATGAAATTTTCTCTTAAGACTAATTGGAAGACTTTCTGGTGGAGAATAAGCAACTATGTCTTTCTACCTTCTCTTCCTCTCTCTCTCTCTCTCTCTCTCTCTCTCTCTCTCTCTCTCTCTCTCTCTCTTTTCTCTTCTTGACTTTATTGTCAGTCTTTTTTTTCTCATATTGCCCTTCCTATTCTTCCTTCATTCTTTCTCTTATTTCAAGGTGTATCTCCCAGATGTTGGTGTTACATTCCCCCCACACACACACTACAATGCACAGTTCTTTTCATACAGTTCTCTTGAGATCTTTCCTACTACAAATCAGCACTACTGATAGATCTAGAAGGTGCTTCTGCACCTGTCATGCTGGGAATAGTGTTTCTCTTTAGGCCATAAAGCAGGGATAATGGCAGAGGTACTGAGTTCAGGTATAGGGCAGCATAAAAGGAATGGAGCAAGTGAAGATACCAAGCTCCTCTCTTCTCTGTGATGAATTTCCTTCAGGGCTGTCTTGGCAGCTGAAGTCACTTCAAAGCATGGAAGAAGAGAAGCTGCAATGCCTTTCAGCAGCGGCTGGGTGGGATTAGTGCTGTGTAATTGCTTTTCTATATATCTTCTCAGGACTTCTTACATAACTGAAAAATTATATAGGTTTACATCTGTGAGCCATGCATTCCTAGGAATCTAGAATTTTAAAATGTCTAATTTCCTTCTCAGGTTAAAAATGTGGAAAATCCAGCTGAGTGAAACCCTCTCTACTTTGTTTTTCTCTTAAGAACTGTTTTTTAGAATCCAGTGGAGGAGTGACTGGGAGTTATGATAGTGGTCTCTGACTTCACAGAGATGTTGGCAGATATAAAGAGCTAGCAAGACACACATGGAGAAGAGCACAGATTTTAAAGGCGCCATCAGCACCTAGAAAATCTATTCCATTTCTTTACATCCTTGTTTCTTCTTTTGAAAAATGGCACCAATTTGTGCAAATTATACATATATCCATCTATTCTGTGAGGTACTTTTGGAGAGAAATTAAGAAGGAAGAGGTATGAATCCTCCATAGCGCCAAGCATTGTCTTTCTCTCTGAAATCCTATAGCCATATACTTGTTAGGTATTCCAATGTGTTCACTGGAATTTAGTTTTAAATTATGGTCACTTGACTATACAGAAATAAGAATCACAGAAGCATAATCAAAATGTAATTCAAAAGAGTATCATTGAAATAGGTGGGCAAAACCTTAGGATATTTGTAACTATTATGTAGACATACTGAAAGGTCAACATTTTATTGAAAACAACTAAAACTTCCTATATATTATAAATTATCAGGTTTAATATACCTCTAGGGGTCCAAGCAGTGTTCACATCTTTACTCCAAAGAAGTTTCTGAAGAAAGAATGCCAAGTTTAAAGTATTTCTTCCTGGTTGAAATATTTTGGTGATTTCAGGACACTGTTAAACTGTAGGAATTCATAAAGACTAGAGTGCCAATTACAACAAGCAATTTCCTACTAGAGCTCATGTATATAAAACAATGCTATATGTAAATAGGTTTAAATTAGATAAAAACTTAAAGATATAATAAAAATGATTAAAGGGCATTGATATAGTTAAAATATATATTCTGTACCCTTATAAATTTGACAATATCTTATCATATTGCTATTACTACAAAATAATAGACCTTTAAGATAAACAAAAGGAAAGGGTAAAACATGCTAAGAAATTTGTATAGTCCATATAGTTCTTTTTTTAACTGTTGTGTCTTCAAGTTAAAAAATGAGCTAATTACTCCTCAATTTAAAATTAAATTATTTGCTTAAATATTGCATTTTTAAATATTTGAATCAATGTTATTCTTAAATATAATGTCTTCTTGATGAAAACTAAAACTCCCATGCTTGTAATGCAGTGAACTGAATTGTTAAGAGGTGCTGTCTATACTTTCAAAAGTAAACTTTTATATATTACATTGCAATTGGAGTAAACAGACTAGCAATAATCTGCAAGTCCCCAATAATACATCAGTGTCACATTATGGAAACAAATAACAGTACTTCTCTTTGGCATCATTTAACCAAGATCTAGTCCAGATTTGAATTCTCTCCTTCATGCTCTGTGTGTCTTCTGTCCTCTGGTTGTCTGTTATGAGAGTCTGAGTCTGTGTGGGCCTGAAGACCACTTTGTACATTTGTTCAATTGCTATTTCTCTGTCTGGATCTGACTTTGTGTGTGTGTGTGTGTGTGTGTGTGTGTGTGTGTGTGTGTCTCCCAAACACAGGGCTTTGCTCTCTCTTCTACTAAACAGCACAGAAAAGGTCATTTCTGAGAGATAAGTTAGGAAAAAATCTTAGCAGTTTTAAGAGGGATTGAGTTACTGACTCCAACTGCCCATGATAAAAGTATTTCAAACACTATTGTTTATCTAACAATGTCCAGTTGTTGTGTTCAAGATTTATGGTGGGTATTTATTGCATAAAATTGCTTCCATCCTGTGTGTTTGCTTTTTTTCACTAAATTTTTGTTATGCATCACTCAGTAGTTTGGGTCATGAGCATGGAGAGTATACTACATCACATTTTAGCTGTGCTTTGCTACCTGGTAAATACAAGGCAAGTAAGGTTAGCTCCTACATCGTTCTTTTTAAGTCAGGTTAAAGAATAAGACTTAATACAGAGTAGGATAGAAGTCTAAGTGACTTTAAGGTGTATTGTTAACTCTGGCAGTGAGGTCTGCTAATAGAGAACTATAATATGAACATTGAACACTGTAGATCAGCTATGTTGAGAGTACTTAATAGAATGCTTGCATATCCTATGTGGTATAACCTAGGGATCATGAAATATGCCTATAACCCCATCATTTAAGAGGTGAAGACCAATCATCAGAAGGTTAGGATGGCCATCCTCAACTTAACAAGTTTGTGGTCAATCAAGGTTTTATGAAATCCTGTCTTAGAAGGAAAACAAACAAAATCGTTTATTATTTAATTATACAGCTTGTTCTAGAAGGCTTTCAGCAGCCAGGAGATGGAGCATCAAGGCAGCTCATCCTCCCAAATTATCTATCTATCTATCTATCTATCTATCTATCTATCTATCTATCTTCTATTTATCATCTATCTTTCTCTTTCTTTTCTTCTATCATCTATCTATCCATCCATCCTTGTGTATGTGTGTGCGTGTGTGTGTATGTGTGTGTTTTTTTGTTGTTTATGCACAGATGCTGGAGGAGGAAACCAGGTGTCTTTCTTTTCTACTCTCTGCCTTGTTTATTTGAGGTAAGGTCTTTCATTGAACCCAGAGCTTCTGTGTTCTCGACTTGGCTAATAAGCAACAATCTCTGTCAATCCTCCTGTTTCCATTGTTCCCAGGGCAGGTAACTCAGACATGCATGGGCTTGCTACACTTGTTAGGGAGGCTGGGGTCCAGTCTCAGGTAGGTATGCATGCACAGTGACACAGTGGACACTACTAATTACTGGGCCATCTCTCCAGGTCCTCTGAAGTAGTTACTAATAAGTTGATGACTTATTAATAAATGACTTTATTTTTGCATTTACCCAGATTCTCTTTGACTGAAATCTTAGTAAGTACAGAATTCCCACCCCTCTAGTCCCAGATTACAGTTCTTCACACATGTAAGGATTGCTAACATGACTCTCAGTTGTTTGTTGCTTTGTCAAGCATCATGCTCTGTGGTTGTCAGATCTCTTTAGCACATGCTTCGTTTTGTTTGTCTGCTCTTAAAATCTGGCATTTTGGAATACTCTCCTATGCTGTGGGTCTCTACCTTCTCAAACCACCATCCAGCCATTCATCATGAATCATGTAATACAGATTGTTGAGCCAAGTTGGCACTTCATAAAGAACACAATTAGCTGGTTAAAAGATGCACCAGACCCAATAGAAGAGAATCTCAGAATATTGCCATGACCACAGAGATGGGATTTGCTATCATGAGATTAATTGGCTTTTTTTGTGAAACTGACCTGTATCCTGATTGACAACATTATTATGAGTGGCTGAGTCCTTTCTCATTGTAGGGATCTAATGAACAAAAGAGGGTGGGGTAAACTAGGAAGTAAAATGTAGACTGTGTTTTTCTTGGTTTTCTTTCACTTCCTCCTTCCTAAGAAGGTTTTTATTTCTAAATTAAAATAATTTCAAAGTAAGCATTTTCCCATAAAAATCATCTCACTTTGAATTGAGTGTAGTGTACAACTGAATGTGTCCTCAGTGTTGCAGCATGCAGTGGGGCCATCACTTTCTCAATAGCAGACTGGTGTCTGTCAGTTGCACATCTTACTGTGAACTTCCAGGCAGAGAAAACCCCAAGATACTTTCTTTTCAACTAAGTTGTTCTTAAGCTAGGCTTCTCTCATCTTGTAGAAGAGTGTTTCATTTTGTTGATTTTTATAGAAAATTTCCCACTTTGGGGGCTTCCCCTCATTCGTCCTGCTGTTTATAACTCTCAAAAATATTTGTTTTCTCATTCACTGTATCACCTAACCCTCCAGTTAGTTTTAGAAAATGTGTGTCTTTGTGTAAATCATGTTAGAGTTTGAGATTACAGTATTTTGGTTAATGATGAATACTGACCTCACTTTGAATGGCACAACATTTTATTCACTACTCACTGTATGTTAATAATCTCATACATAGTGTGCAATTTAATCCATTCTGTTTCTCAGTTCAGCTAATCACTTTTTAAAATAAAAAAACTCAAAGACATTATGGGATAACAGTACACAATATTTTTTTAACATTTAACTCTGAACAGATGGAAGATGAGAAACAAAGTATCATTCAAGTCTACAAATGAAATAGGCCTGTGAAGATTGAAACACAGAATAAAGGTAACATGAAGCAGAGCTTAATTATTAAGCAACTAAAGCAATAGAAAATTGTAAATACCTAGTGCAGGAAATTCTCAAAGGTGTCAAAGAAGACTTGGCCCTGGGAGACAAGTGGCAGAAATAGATCCTTGAAAATTGCCTAAATTTTGGTGCATGAAACATGAATTATTAATAGCCACAGATTTTCCTCTTTTTTTTTTTTTCTTAAATACGTATTATGAAAATCCTTATTTTTTCTTGTTTATTGACCGGAGAACACACGAGAAAATCAAATGGATCTGCTACTACTACATTTTAAAGCATTTAATATTTTACAATGCCATAATTTTAATAATAAAACAAGATTTTCAGCTAGCTGTTCTTACAGTACCTTAACAATGATAATCAAGGGTTTCTGTGGAAGGTTAAACCCTGGGCAAGGTAGTACTGGGAGTAGTCACTAGAGGGCAATGGAGGGTAAAGAAATAAATACCAAGCAGTAAATAGATCAGAAGGGCCATTTGGGATAGGGTAGTAACACCAGTTCCTAGCTCTTTGTAGGAGAGGCTAATCTCACTCAGGCTTATCACTAAATTACAGTTTAGATAAGAATAACATGAGAACATGAATACATCTTGAACATGACCAAGATGAATCAGCTAGTAAGCATTTAACCGATTACAAAGTAGTGTCAGACATTACTACTAAGTCTTGAATGGAATCAGACAATTGCTTTGATGACAAAAGCCTTGGTGTGATGGCTGAAGTCAATGTTTATATTCAAAGCCAAGATCAAAATAGCGCAGAGCCAGCATTAATAGCCTCAATATTTTGACTATGTACCACATGTCTACTAGAGAACCACAATATCTTCCAATTTTGGAATAATTTTGTAAAGAAATATTATGCCTATTTCAAGAGTAGGAAACTGGAGAATGGGGTGTTAGGAATTTAGACAGCAGAACTATGTAAGATATGAGCAGAAGTCAGCTGAAGTGTAGAGCACTGACTGTGTGTTAGAAGACTGCGGGCACGCTGTTTTGTAGAGCGCTGACTCTGTGCTACAAGATTGTGGGCATGATGCCTTAGTAATGATATTGACTGCGAGGAAACATGGAGGAAAGTTGAGTAGAAATGTGCTCCTAAGACCAAGCCATCCTTGTTAGTCTCTATAAAAAGGTGGTCTGTCTTTGCACTTAATTCGGGCTTCATCACCCTCTCACAGTTTGAAGTTCATTGTGTACTTGATGATGCAAACACAATTATTGATACATTTGTTTTTCTTTAAAATTGTAAGGAGAACATATGCCATTTAAGTATAATACCTAAAAATTAGTTTTGTATGTGTTTCATACAAAATAACTGCAGTGAAAAGTTTCATTAACAATTCTAACACTGGATAAAATGTGTACTGTTTTCCTCAAGTATAGTTAAAGGGTGGGCATGCTTGGAACACTAGAAACACATTTAATTTGTTCACCTACAAAACTAGGTGGATAAATATATTTTAGCTTAAAATGATAAGTTAAAGCTTAATAAATGAACCATTGAAGAACTAAAATAACAGAGACAGAGTACTCTGAAAAATAAAGGTGAATCAAGACGCTAACTTACAAAATGATAAGGTCACCAGTGTCAATGATTTATGGCATGAGTTTAAATAAAATTGTGGGAAAAAGTCCAAACAGCAGAATTTCTAAGCATACTGTGAGTATTCTAGAGTGAGTCATAAGTGACAGTAACAAGCAGATTTTTTTAAAAAGTACAGTTCTCTAGTGTTTTATTGTTCTTTTGTTTTAGGATCTTTCGCCACAAAGTCATCATTAATGTATTAATTATATAATTAATAGTTCAGATAATAATAAATTAATTAATGTATTGGCACAATATTCTATTTGGAGTTTTTTGAAGGGACTTCTGGTTTCCCAGAGTGGCTTACATTTTAAATATTTGAATGAATTTATTACACATCTAGATACATATGGAAAGCTATTAACAGTGACCTCCCTTGGCTCTCCTTCCTCTTTCCTATCAAGTACAAATATGATATTCCTTTCAAATACTTCACATTTTTCTCAAAATTAAAAAATAATGCTTCCATAATAGCTTCCACTCATCCAAAAAAAAACACCACTAATTTTCAAAAAGTATAAAGTAGAAAATGTTTCAGATTTATGTACTACAGGCCCTTAATTTACACTTTTTGCTTATATTTTTAATTTTGTGAAATTTTATTTAAAATTCACCATAAATTCAAGAAAATAAAAAGCACAGTATATTATAAAATTGATGTCAAGATGAATGCCTAGGAAATGCCAAACAACAAAAGAATTGTTTCTCCATATTTTATTTAAAGTTTAAATACACAAAGGTACTTCAAATGCTATTCTCTTAACTTTCTCTGTAGATGTTATTCCAAGGACGAAAATTCCAATAGTTCTTATGGGTATTTTCTTTTTATGTACAAGCACAGTCAGTGGAGATTTATATTGTAGTAATTGGTTCTCGTTTGTTCCAGGCAGCAGTGAAGCAATGTGCAACCTCCAAAAGTGGGGCTGTTTCTAAGATGTCCATGGACATCCCACACTTACATCCTAGGAGCCATGGAGTTTTTAGAAATGATCTGAGATTTGCTCTTGGGCAGTAGGAAGTCTTCCTTCTGTAGTTTTCTATGACTTATTTGTCCAGTGTTATTTTAGTGTCACATTTTCTCCTATAAATGGAGCCCTGCTCTTTTCTCTCCTTTTTCAATTTCTTGACTGTCTTCTTTAGCATATGTGAGCATCTGTTTGAGAGCCCAAGCCAGATGGATACAATTCATTATTAGGAAAATCTGAATAAAAGAAGTTCAAGGTACATTTTACATAGGCTGAGTTGATAAAAAAGATGAAAGGGTGGTGGGGCTGGAAAAGCTCATGCTGGTCGGGCTGAGTCTACTGAAGCCACCTAGCATTCCACTCAACAAGAAGCAATGTGTAAATCAACTGAGACTGGCACTTAGCAGTCCAGGAGATACACTATACTTGCCTTCCCTTCCATCAGCTGTTAGCAAAAATCTATCAAAATTAAGGAGCACCCTTGTTGCTATGGAGATATTCACTTAGCACACTACACCAAGCTCTATAAGGTCTTAGTTGGATATGGTGACTGTATAATTAAATAAGGGATGGGATTGGGAAAAGCCAATGAAAACACTTAGAACCCAGGTTTCAATCCACTTTGCAAGGGCCAGGCTGAGGCTTTTCTTGTCAAAGCAAGCCCATGCTCCCGTGGGTAGAGATCAATAAAATACCAAGGGAATTGTAATTAATCTGCAGCGTTTCCTCTGTTGCTTTGTTTAACTTCCATGACTGTGGCAATCTTCATTCAGAACTGAGGTATATGAGTCTTAGGGAAGTCTGATTTAGTGGCTTATATCTTATTTTTTTTTAAATAAAAATCAGCATTTTAAACACACCTTTCAACTCCAAATGAGGAGTTGGTTTTTGGTTTTTCAATTCCAAATCTTCTATTACTTCCTGTACATCATGTAAATGTTTAGACATAGTCTACATGACAGAACAATCTATTATGATTTGGATTTTAATGTAGTTTTCAGGAAACATGATTGTATAATATCTGCTCACATCAGGACTAAGATCTAACATTTCCTGAAGACAGTGTAGTACTGTAGGTAAAAGTTTCTGTTCTGCCTGGTCCTGCAGGCTTTTTGTTTCAAATGAACACATAGAGACTTATATTAATTATAAACTGTTTGGCTGTTGCTCAAGCTTATTACTAACTAGCTTTTGCAACTTAAATCAACCCATTTCTATTAGTTTATGTATCAACATATGGCCCAGGACTACTAGCTATTTCACATCTTGCTTCTTGGGTGGTTTGCAGCATTTGCATCTTGTTGGCAACTTCTGACTCTGCTTTCTCTTCACAGAATTCTCCTACTCTGGTCACTCTGCCTGCACTTGCTGCCTAGCTACTGATCAATCAATGCTTTATTATTAAACCAATTCAAGTGACAAATCTTTATAGTATAGAAGAATATTATCCTATAGCACAGTACTTCTGAGCCATTGATATTATGAAAAAGTGAACACTAGAAAGCATGTTCTATTAAATGAAAACCTATTTAAACATTTATGCTGTGTCAAAATGAATACATCCCCATGTGCTGAGGCTTGATGTTTTGTTAGACTAAAGCCATAGGGAGAAAATAAATGCCATCTCCCTGACCCAACACTGTTTCAACATGAAGGGATCTAGATGGTTATGGGTTCCTGCTCTATACAAATGAGCCACTGAATTGTGGACAACACAGTGATTCACAGTGAAGAGGATTGATCAGAAATACAAAGTGTGAAGAAAAGGCTCACAGTTCAATCCAATGTAGGCATCTTGGCCGGGGAGGGGGGAGGGGGTTCCAGTGTTGTAGTGTCTTAGACTAAAGACATGTGATGCACTGAAATGAGAAAACTCAGGTTTCACACCTTTTAGACAGTGTTGTCTCCATGCTAGGTGATATGTGTCCATGTCCAGAATGCTTGAACTCATACTGATGTTTCTTCAAGCTTGTAACCCTTGTAATCTTGAAAATATCAAGGGAAATTGAGCATATGTCTTTCAAATTTTATACAAAGTGCATTCATGCTTTATCGGAACAAAATGTGTAATGTGAACACACATAATGAAAATAGGAAATGGTTTGCTAAGTTCTGAGGAATCTAACAGTGCTGATTTTCAGCACTACAAGATGTCAACATTTTGTAATCTTAATAAAAACAAAATACACAATTAGTAAACCCATTTGTGGATTTTTTTTTATTTTGATCTTGCAAGGCTGCTAAAATAAAATGATTCTTTGGTTCTCATATTTATGCTGTAAGTAGAGAAGGTTAATCCCAATTTATCCTGAGACATACTCTCCTTTATTCTGTGAGATAAAAACTGTCTGTTTCAGACGTATCTAGATGTGCAAACACTATTTTGTAACAAGAATCACAGTATCAACAACTCATGTGGGAAACAATACAGGGCTATCCTATTACATTTGGAGTGATTCTTAAAGTCTTAAAGTCTTAAAGCCAAGGCTACCAGGCCATCTGTAGTTTGGACTTGACTTTTTTCTTACACTGTACACATTTGTCCCACACCAGGCTGTTGACTTATCTTTCAATATGCCAAGAGGTTCCAGTCCCAAGTTTGTTGTCATTGTTCCTGCAAGACAGAACTAATTTCAGCCTAACTCTTTCATTTTAATCCATCTCAAATGTTTCTTATTCATATATGCCCTTTGGAAAAAAGAAATTCTTTTCCCTTAAGTTGCCTTATTTTCTTTGTAGTATTCACCACTATTTAATACTGTATCATATTTTATCAGTATATGAGTTAAAATCACGCCATTTTACAATGTACAAAAATCCAATTGTCAGAATCTAGCTGATAATAACCTAATATTTACATATAATTAATCTGAGATCCATGTGTCTTGGGAAAGTGATGTGCACTAGATTGTTATATTCCATGTATTTTGTTTCAGAGTACCCAGTTCACAAGAGATTAGATATTGTCAGACATTTTCTTTTTGTGCATGTATAGTGATTCACTAGAGCTTTTAAACATTCATAATCCAATCTTCAAATATCTCTAAATATTAATGAACAGGGATATGAGGAATAAATCATGCATTACAAGGTGCAAAGTGAAAAAACAGTATACTGTCTCATCTACATGGTTTGTGGGTAAAGAGATTGACTTGGATGACAATGGCTGTGAGCCATCTTCATTTTTGAGACCTTAGCTAGCCAGAACCTTGGAATCAGGGAGGACCCACAGATAAGAGAGCCTCAGTTTAGCCTACCATAACCCATGAGTGAAGAAAGACTCAGAGAGGCAGTTGTTGAGAGCCCCAGGGCCAGATACTGCTAAGGCAAAAGAATTCAGAATGCCAGCATTGGGTTCAAAGTAGAAAGTGCATTATCTGAGATAGTTGTGTCTTATACAGCTAGAAACAGATTTTATCAGCAGACTTTACTCAATGAGTTCAGTAGTTCTGAGCATGTTGGGTCATTTACATACTTATGTGTCCTTCACTGATACAGACCCCAAGAACTCTAAAGTTCCCGGAATGTACCTGACTCTGAAATGGCACCCTCCAGAGGAGTAATTAATGCTCATGACATCTTGAAGAGAAGAAGATACCCTTGCTGTCTATCTCAACCCCATGGTTACTACCTATACATCTCAATGCTCTTAGGAGAGGTTCTTCAGATGATCATATTTCACAGCATAGAGCACTCATCCCAAAGAATAAGAGAACCTGCCCAGCCCTCAGATAACATAGTTAAGTGTGGCATGCAGAGGTCCTGGTACACAAAAGAAAATGGACACCAACAAACAAAATTCCCAAACAACAACAAAAGTGAACTGTTACTGTGGAAACAGCTCAGAGAGATATCAGAAACTTCTCAACACAGACTCAACAACAGTGTAAAACATAGAAAGGTCAAGAGTACAGTGTTTATTGGATCCTACACTCCCACCCACTTGTAGAAATGGCACTGTCCTACTTGAGAAACCAGAAAGAAGCTGCCAAAATACCCACTCCACACAGATGCTTGTTTCTGAATTACACAATTATGATATTTGCTTTATTTTACTTTAAATAAAATACATCAGGGTGAAGTTTACTTATATTAGCACACTTGAAATCAATTCGGTGTGATGAGTAGACAGAAAAAAATAAGTCCTTTATGTATGTAAAGCAACAACACTGTAAATTTTAGCAGATAATGAAATAGAAACAAAAGCACCCAGTATGATTATATATTTGAGTAGAAAATCTGAGAAATTGTTCTTAAGCAAACATAGAGTTCCACTGAAACTCCTTGAAGTAACAGTTGAATGGTGGAGCATGTGAGAACGTGTACTCTGAGTCCTCTCTACTCTTGAACACAGGCATGTAATCTAATACACACGCATGCTTTTATATTTCACAGGACTGATTTCCTTTTGCATACTGAACACAATGATTTGCTTTTATATTTTATATACTTTTTGATTCTTTTTAAAAAGGAACATTAAATTGCAGAAAAGATTACAAACTGCTTATGTGAAGGGGAAAAAAGAAAACCTTAAAAGCAAGTTAGAATTCATCTGCAAGGCTTAAGTATCACTCTCAGGTTCATGATGTAATGGTAATTTTAAAGGTTTTATGAATAAGTACTACACTGAATCACAACGTGAACCCAACATACTGTCTGGATAACATCTTCCAGGTTAAGCCTTTGCAATTACCATTTTATATTCCATGTTTAGGTGTCCAAGAAAAACAACCATAGTAAATGACATATACAAGTGCAGTAAATCTTTGTAAATTTGAATGTTGTTTTGGAAACCAGTTTTTAAAGAAACTGCAAGTCAACATATAAAAAGTTATAAATGTATCCAGAGATTGCCTGGAGTCTAATGAGGGATGTCTTCTAGCTATTGCTACTACCTGGAGCCTCTTCTTCCTAGACCCTCCTCTGAAACATAATATGGGCCAAAAAGGAAGAGGGAAAGAGAGGGAGAGAAGGAGGGGGAGAGAAAAAAGTAGAATAAGGTAGAAAAGGCTAATTATCAGGCATTGGTTTATGATTTATTTAGTGACTTACCTACAGTACTGCTTGTACTGCCTATTTGCCAAGCATGACTTTGCTTTTTACTTCAAAAGAATGACCTGGAGAATAGCTGAAACATTGCCCTTAATCAGCTGACTAGCAGGTTGGCTTCTGTAAAATCTTACCCAATACATCTTGTGTTTTAGAGTACATAATGAGAATATAAACTGGACCTTGCCTTCCAGGAGATGTCCTAGCTTCGGTCTACCAGTGACATTTTTTCTCTTCCACTCTCACTAGTGTAGGGTGCAGAATGATTGGCACCACTGTACTAAATGCTTCTGTGTTTAAGGCATTACTTTATATAAAAAAATATCTAGTCTAATAGGCAAGAGAGAGAAGCAAACTTCATTGTTCAAAAACTTAGGTGCATTCTAGTTTCATAAATTGTCATCAGTGTTATGAGTCGTGATAGTATATGACTTTGTGTTTATCTGTGTGTAGATTTTATTTATTTGCAATGTGCTCCCTTAGACAGATAACATGATGATTTAAAAAATAAGTCCTCACCCTACATCATGGATCTATTGCTTTTCTCTGTCTCCATGAACTTGACTATTTCAGTCCTCGGTTTCACTGTTCCCTGCAGCTGCACACACAGACAAGTTAAGGCTCAGAGGGTCAGAAAAGATCATGACAATAACTTGCATTTTCAAGGTTAAGTAAAATTTCAAACAGGTTTCATTATTGTGGATCAAATTCACTTCTCCCCTCCCATTGATGTAATCATTGACTTCCCATGAGATTGTCATTCCTTCTTGAAAACCTTTTTCTTTTGAGCTTCTGACCTTTCTGGTTACCATAGAATTCTCTCTTTCCTTGGCTTTATGCTAATGCCCTCACCCAGTTTACAACACACGCTTTTTCTATGTCCCCAGCACTTTTAAACAACTTTCAAGAATCAAAGTGCGTGTTTAAGGAGCCTGTGGTGGTGGTGGTGGTGGTAGGGTTAGGTGGTTAAATGATCTTCCCTTTTGCCAATTTAAAACACAATAAAAATTTAATTATGATTGGGGTTCTGAGTAGAACATTTCTTTTTTAGGCAAACATTATGAAATTAAATGATATGCCACCAGTTGCTGTGGTGATTGAGCTGCTTGGCTTGCATGGAAAATAACCACATCATGCAATGGAAGACTGTGAGGAAATAATTTTTGTTCATACTCAGCTCAGTGTTCTAGCTCATTAACAGTCCAGCCTCTAAGCACGCATGCCATTTCTTTTCAAAACTGTCTGCCTAATGTTTCAAAGCACAGACTGGCGTTGGTGACTCAAATCTCCAGAACTGAATCATCTAGCCAAATATGAGTCAGAGCAATAGAGCCCTTGCAGACATGTAGCTAACTGAACTTAAGGGAAATATGTAAACTCGTGAACAACTTCTTGGTCTCAAGGGAGACAGAAGTTTTAGTTATTATGAGATGTTGAAGTAGGAGAGAAATAGCACAAGGCTGTTTTCCTGCCTTATCTTTCCTGAACTTAAATATTTATTTGGACGCCCTCAGTCCTATCATTATTTTCCTTAAAAGGATCATAGTGACTGTGTGTGGCATTTAAACAAAGATTTTATAGACAGCTGCTGTATGTTACTTTATGCTAATTCACAGTTGATTTTTTTTTTGCCTTTTCACAATGACATCCAGCATGAAGATTAACCATCTCAGCAGAATGTGTTGATTTAGCAGTATATTGTCAAAGGACTTTTTTCCCCCTGAAAGATGAAATAAAATTATGAAGGCAAATGACATAGTTTAAAGTTATTCCCACCTCATATTATGGTTCACGTCTATCTGGGTTAATATTATGATTTACCAAACTCCAAGCAGAATATTGCTCTGAAAGTTTTAGTTTAGTTATGAACTCAGTAATATTCTTTCAACCACAGATCGTTTCTTGATTAGTTCTCTATTCTTAACAGAGCTTGCATTTTTACAGTGTTTTAGTTTGCATTCAGTAGCTCCCTTCTCATTGCCAGCAGGGCACTTTTTCAGGACTGATAAGGAACTAGCAAATAGAGATGAGGCAATGGTGAGATGTTAAAAACGAGGTGCTACTATAGTGTGTTGTAAATAGGCATATCACAAAAGAGACATCAAGGAGGACATGTGTGATGTGATCCTTCCATGCATCTGTTTTGCCATACTTGTCTATAGTTTGTTAGCTTGTGTTCTTCTCTAAGTTCCTACTGATATGATATTGGATAATAACTTGAAGAACTGAAAATTTTGTCAGTTCAGAAACCACGCACTGCAGAAGTGGCTATTTTGTTCTTATTTTCCACATATGCCTGTATCCTAGAATGAAGGCTACATGTTTCATGCCAACATTGAGTATAGCATTACAATATTATAAGATTATGTGGTGGTTCAAAAGAAAATGGCCCCAAGTGTGTTTCTGTTGGAGTGGGTATGGCTGTGTTGGAGGAAATGTGTTGCAGTAGGGATGGGCTTTGGTGTCTCATATATGCTCAAGTCAAGCCTAATATCTCAGTCTACTTCCTGTTGTCTATAAGATGTAAAACTCTCAGCACCTTCCCCCTATCCTGCCATGATGATAATGAAATGAATTTTTGGGCTGCCACCAAATTGAATGTTTGCCTTTATAAGAATTACAATGGTGCCTCTGCACAGCAATACAAATTCCAACTAAGACAGATTATCACCTCTACCCATTGCTTCTCTACTCTGTAACTACCTGAGTGTATAAGCAGATGGCAAGTTCTGATTCTTACAGAGACCATCACACTACCCAACACCTACTGAATAACTTTACTCCAAATGAAAGCCTGTTCTGCCTTAAAAACAATAAAAATAAAAAAGATTGTGTTATCATATGAAAATTCCTGGAATTTAAATTATATATGGATCTTAAAAGCAAGGACTAGGAACAGAGCAGAACATCAATATTTTTTTAAAAATCATCAAATAAGGGTATGTTTGCACATGCATGTGACACATAATTTATGCCAGACAGGACTGAGGAGTGTGTATGATGGATAGACACAGATAATCAACAAACTTTCTCCTTTGGAAGAGTTTACCATTTATCACCAAAGAAATTTTGCCACTTATCTGCCTAGAAGGGAATATTAGCCATTTCCTCTTCTTCAGCTTTCTGCCCAGCATGTGTACTTTTGTGTAGTTTTTATATGAGAAGGCTTTGTATTCCTACTACCAGAAGAAACACTAATGATTCGTGTTTTTGTGGATGTGATAATTTTGTACCTGCTCTTTAGTGTATCTTCTTATGTATGAAACAAACTCAAAATGGTTTGACTATAAATTTTTATATCTAATACAAATATAAAATATTGTTGTTGAATTACCTTATCTTTAATAGTTTTATGTAATTCTGGAATATACATTAATATGAAAGCCATACTTTGTGAAAAACAACACATTTCTTAATGAAATATATGTTTAAGTGCCTGGTAGATTTCTGCTTCTGAAGTTGATGGATTGTCATTTTTACATTTTCTAACTTTGATGCCTACTTCTGGATCATGATTATGGCTCAACATTTATTTGTTTGTAGCAAATAACTTGTAACTTGTCTTTCTTAATATGTTTTAAAAGAGAAAAGAAAACCAGTCTTTCAGTGACCCAGGAGCCCTGAAACTTGGGTAGAAGGGCCATGAACCTGCCTTTGAAGACAGTGGTTGATGCTGGCAACCTGCCAGGCAACCCACTATCATGTCTGATGTATTAGACTTTTCCGTCAAAGATGGCATTTTGATGAGAAGTTCCCCAATGGGAAAGAATTTAAAAATCACAAAGCAAGTTTCCAGTCCAACAAGAAAATGAGCCAGTATATCAATGGTGGACAATATGTGTACACCTGCCAACTCCTGTTATTCAAACCTGCAGTGGGAATGATGGGAAAACAAACTACAATGGTAGCACCACATAGACAGTGGGGACTCCAACATTAAAGAAGTCAAAGAGGGGGTGAGGGTCTGAGAAGACTTCCAGAACTTGAGTGGTAAAATTCCACAGAATAAGACAACCAAGCTTGCCTCAAGTTCCACACCAAGATTTAAAATAGTAGAAGAGGAAATGAGAGTCCCCATATATTAATATATTCCAGAGTGATGGAGTGCATCACTCTGTAACCAATGGAAATTTTTAAATATGAGAAAGAGAGACGGACAGACACACAGATAGAGACACAAAGGGAGACAAAGAGGTGGTCCACATTTTAAATGGTAGAGGATTCCTTAGATGAACTTCCTTTTGTGTCAGAAAGATAATTTTATATCACTTGCCTTTAAAGTCCAGAGGAACGGATGTTGGGCTTACATGGTAGACTGGACAAACTGCATATTTTAATTTCAAAGTTGGGTGTGGTAACTAAGAAGAACATATTGTAAGAAATATTTATCTCTATAGACTTGTTTTACTGTTGGCACAGCTGTTTATTCTTTGGCCCAGAAAGAAGACAGCAGTTACTTCCCAGGCTGGCTCATAGGATGTGTGATGTCTCCTGGAGAACAAAAAAGAGATCACCACATGGAAAAGATTTTCTTTTTTAAAAAAGACAATTTTCTAAAAATAAAAGCAAAATGGGCACACTTTTAAACATTTCAAAATTAAGAAATAAAGAGTGTGCCTCAAGTGAAACAAAACCCAATTATCTCAGAAATAAATCTCTAAAATTTATAACTAAAATCTTATATGTGGAACCAGCCTACTCAATCTTTTATTAAGATGAAAGAAAAGAAGACATATGTGTTTGCCTCTGTACATGTGGACATTTGATATTTAATGTGATTAATAATCTGAAACCACAGTGCCTTCATTTTCATGGTAGTTTACTTTGCCCAGTAACCAAACAACCAACAGGAGAACTAGAAGGGAAGTTTTCTTTTGACCTTTCTGGGAAGGCATGGCCACGGGGTGGCTTGTTCCATGGTGGTGGCAGCAATGGTAGTGTAGTATGAGCATATTTGGGTGGGTCAGAAATCAAGAAGAAGTTAGGATGGCTCACAATGGACCTCTGTTGATGACTCTCCTCCACCTTCCAGGCTCTACAGCTGCTCATACAATCTTACTGGTTGGAGAGTGAATATTCAGACAAATGGGCCAATCAGGGGCATCTCACATTCAAACCATGGAGTCTTCTTGTTGGTTTCCTTTCCTCACCAAGCATTCGAGTGACTGGATATACTGATGTGCAGGATCTGTGTTTGTGTGCAAGATTGGCAAGAATGGTGAATAATGGCAAAATTATTCAGTTAATGTCAACTTGGACAACCATATCCACATAAACATTGTTACCTTGGCAGCATCTCTTGCTCATAGTCACCAGCATGGCTGTGTCTTTTAAAATATTACTACATGCCCATATCAGAACTATTATGAATACTTGAAAAATAAGCATATGGCTATAACCCCTCAAACTATAAAACCTAAAGGAACCAGAAAAAGGCAAGGGGAAAACAAAGTGTATTGTTTATTGTATGTTTTACAGACAAAAGTATAATTTTCAGCAATTCTTTTGTGACCTGTTCTTACTGTGGCTTGAACATCACTAATTCAGTAAAACAAAACTTTGAGGTTTTTTTGCTCATAAGCTCTGGCTTTGAAATTCCTTGAGCTCTCCCTTTGTTTCTGTTGGATGGCCATGCCGGCAGGATCTGCTCCCCTATCAATCAGAATTTACCCATTTCCTAATGCTACCACCAACCATTATCTCTTGCACAGGGCAGAGTAAAGGGATCCTTTTAGCATGTATTTCTTGTGTACACCTTACCTCTAAATTTATCCTCAGCGTAGCTGCTGAAGGAATCCCTAAACCTACCTGAAATCACAGTGTTCCTACAACCTCAAGCTTCCAGTGCTCTTACTTACTCAGACACTGGCTTCTGTTTCTTCTTCCATCTCGTTTCTTTTCTTCTCTTTCCCTGTCTCTAGTCTGGTTTAACTGGGATCACTTCTTGGTGGTACCCAAGTAGACCAGATGTACTACTCTCTCAAGGCTGATGCATTTTCTGTTCTTTCTTTTGCAGCTGGATACAAACTTGGCCCTTGTTCTATGATCTCTGTAACATTGTTGGCCCACAATGTCTGACTTGAACCATCCTTAGTGTCTTCCTATCTTTTGCAAAGGGTGTTACCTCTGACAAGCTCTGTTGTTTGCTTACCTTTTATTCCAATTGGCATTGCAATATAAATGTTCAAAATGGCAATATTCCAAATGCTTACAAGTCTGAGTACCTGCAGTTTTATGACTTAGTTCTCAGGAAGCCTATTGCCTTTTTTATATTAAACAAATTGCTTGGCATAAAGAAGGAATCTTTTCTTACCTATTTTATGGGAGATAGATACCACATCTTTTCTAGAAATTGGACCTATGAGATCCAAAAGAATTCCTCATATCAGATTTCATAAGAAGTAATTCTTCCAGCTTTCTCCTGAGATTACACTTGTAATAAGTCAATGGTAGTAGGAAAGCAAGAGACACACTTGAACGGAACACTGGACCAGTATCTATTGCAGTATCACTCAGGGTGACCGTGACCCTCAGAAACAGTGATTTCCCATTACCAGGGAGCTTGCTGGCAATGTCAAACCTCCATTCCACAGTAGACCTTCTGCAGTAGAACCTCTATGGTAGATAGCAATCACATTAGGTTGAAAAATTTTTCCATGTGATTCTCAGTACTATTTTACTGTTGCAAATTTTAATTAAGTGTATATAGCAAAGAATGACTGTAAATCTCACCTCTTCCTGCCTCCATCCCAAAGTGCTAAAATTACAGGCATTTTCTACCATGCCCACTTAGTTAGAATTACAGTTGTTAAAAAACAAGGTCAACCTTTGCTATATAGAAAGTTTGAGGTCAGTCTGGGCTACACGGCATACTGTCTCAAAGCCAAATAATAACATAAAAAGGAGGCTGTTAGAATCAACAATTTATTTGAACAAATTATTTACATTTTTTAAAGTCGAAATATAGGAAGTAGATAATTGCTACTTTTAACACAGTAACAAAAGTTGGATTCTAGGTACACTTTTAATTGTCTTATGATACCTATATATGTTGAACATTTAAATCACCAAAGTAATGATAAAATATTAACAAATTTAATCTCTCACTATAGGAAGATAAACTAATGTTGTAATTTTAAATTTATATATGAAACAAACCAAAATAACAACTTATTTCAACTCACCGAATTTGAATGTGCAAGCCAGTTATAAAACTAATTTTCAAGTAAATATGTCTATTTTGATATAGTTGCTTTTACTGGAGGAACAAATTTATTGACTTCTTTCTTGAAGATATACAGTACAGCTTGGCTAAGTCCATCCTGTCAATCATCTAGATAATAGAGTGGAAAAATGAATACTTAAATTGGACTCCCATTTTCATTACTTTGGGATTTTGGCCAAGATAGCAAATCCTATGTGTGAGTTCATCATATATAAAATATGATTTAGAGAATGTGTAGAGACACAGATTTAGATAGGTCCACAAATTTTGACATACATCTATTAGAGATTTATATAAAAATTATAGTATAGAAATATGTATTTTTAGTTAATATTGTACCAGTAAAGATACACTTCCAAATTTACAGCATAAATTAGTATAACATAAGATATTAATGGAATGGGTTAGCAAGAACAGATAACTCACTATTTTTTTCAAGGTAACACAGCAGAGAATTTGGGCCAAGTATCTACAGAACTTTGGTTTGTTTTAGGTAGAAGAAACTTGAACTTATCTAAATGTTGATAGAAAAGACTTAGAGAATATAAATATAAATTATGAATGGGAGAGATTCTTGTGTCTTTTCTTGATAAATTGATGCAGAAGAGAAGAAAGATAGAAAATTGCCTACTAGCAATACCAGTAGGTTAGTAAATTTGCTGTTAGAAATATGAAAGAGATGGCTTATCACTGATGATCCTTTACAATGAAAGTATATTGGCATATGGGGTGGATTAAATAGATATAGTCCCCATTCACTCATGTGTTTGAATGCTTGATCTAGAGGGAGTTGCACATTAGGAGGTGTATCCTTTTTGGAGTAAGTGTGGCCTTATTAGAGAAAGTGTGAAACTGTGGAGGTGGGCTTTGAAGTCTCATATACTGAAGCTACACCTAATGTGGCACTCTGTCTCCTTCTGCTGCCTGAGAATCAAGATAGAGAACTCTCAGCTCCTTCTCTAGTAACATGTGTGTTTGCATGTTGCCATGTTTCTTGCCTTGACGAAAATGAACTAAACCTCTGAAACTTGTGTTAGTTTCAAATTATATTTTCCTTTTTAAGGGTTTCCATAGTCATAGTGTCTCTTTACAGCAATAGAAACCCAAACTAAGACAAAAGAAGTAAGACATCTAAGAATGAGGGTTGAAGAGATGATGCAGCAGTCAAGAGCACTTACTGTACTCTTAGAGGAGCTGAGTTTGGTTACTAATCAGAATATGAAGCAGCTTACAAACAGCTGTAACTCTAACTCCAGGATATCAAACACCTTACTCTGACCTTGATAGGCATCTGAATACATGTAAAACACACACACACACACAAATGTATTATATTTAGTAAGAAAATGTTCTAAAATCAGTAACTGAATACAGTTGAAGAACCACTATCTCTTCCACTACCCATTCTCAATCCTTCTCACCAGCTTCATGTTTATAATATTATTGTTCAAATATTTCTATTATCACAGACTTAGCAGGTTTCCTTCAGGTTCTGCCCATTTTAGCAGCCAACAACCGATACAATCTACAATTGTAGAAGCTGAAAACACTCTATTCCTGTCACCTTATGGAAACCTCAGAAATGATTGTTACATGCAATTTCCATGTTGTTACATGGAAACTTGGGGCAGATAAAATAGACACAAATAAAAAAATAGTTTAATTTTAAGATTGATTATTGATACTGAAATTGGAAAATTAAGATAATAATATGATTGGAAAGCTTTTTAAAAAGTACATATTCAATTAAAATAAAATTACATTACTTTTCCCTCTCCTTCTTCTCCCAGCCCCTCCCAAGTTCTCTCCTTCTAACTCATACTACGCCTCAGCTCTCAGATTAATAGCATCTTTTCTTTGATTATTATTGTTATATACATATATGTTCATGAATATATATGCATAATTATATAAATACAATCTGTTGAGGTTGTTTTTATTGTTTTTGTATATATGGGTATGATTGGTTATCATGGAAAGCTTTTATAAAGAAGAAGTAGATAGCTAAGATTAGAGTATAATTAAAGCCATGGAAATATGCATCTATATGTAAAGGAAACTTTACTTCATCATATAACATGCTAACAAAGTTCTCAAAGTATTTCACAAGTTACACCAGCTGATCAGCAGAGGTAACTTTGAGGCTGGAAAAGTAATGAAACAATTCCTATTCTAACAAATAAAAGCTGTATTTTAGAAAGATTAAATGGCATATTAAAGATCACATTCTTGATTTTGTTGAATCAGACCGTAATTCAGATTTTGTTACTATAAACCCTAGGCCATCATTACATCAAAAGCAATCTATAGATTCAGTACAATTCCCATCAACATTCCAGCACAGTTTTTCACAGATATTGAAAGGATGATTTTCAGTTTCATATGGAAACATACACACATAAAATCACAGGATAGCTAAAAAAAAAATCATGATTCATAAATTGCACTATAAAGCTATAGTAAAAAACAAAACAAAACAGACATGTTGATCAATGGAATTGAAATGAAGTCCCAGGTGTAAATCCATAAATCTATGGATGCCCAAGTTTTATAAAGAGGCCAGAAATACACTCTGAAAAAAGACAAGCATCTTCAACAAATGGTGCTGATCACACTGTCTTGCTCCATGTAGAAGAATCCACATAAATCCATACTTATCACTGCACAAAACTCAACTCCAAGTGGATAAATGAACTCAACGTAAGACTAAAAACACTGAATATGAGATAAGGAAAAGTATGGAACAGCCCTGAACTCATTATCACAGGAATAGATTTCTGGACAGAATACCATTAGCACAGGCACCAAGAAATACTTAATAAGTGAATGGTTCTTCATAAAACTGAAAAGCTTCTGTATAATACAGGATACTGGCATTCATACAAAGCAGCAGGCTACAGAATGGAAAATAGTTTCACAAATTGTATTCAACAAAGGGCTAATATCCAAAATATATAAAAATAGACATTAAGAAAACAAATAACCCAATTAAAAATTAACAGAGACTTCTAGAAAGGGGAAGCTCAAATGACTGAGAGGCACTTAAAGAAATGTTCAACATCTTTAATCAACAGGGAATTGCAAATTAAAACTTCCTTGTGATTTCATTTTATATCAGTCATACTGGCTGAGGTTAATAAAACAAGCTACAGCTCATACTAGAGAAGATAAGGAGCAAGGGAAACACTCATCCATTGATGATTAGAATACAAACTTTATAGTCACTATGAAAATCAGTGTGGTAGTTATTCAGGAAACAGAGAATAGATATATCTCAAGATTCTGCTATATCACTCTTGGGCATATACCGAAAGGACTGTACATCCTGCTATAGAGATATTTGTTTATCCATGTTCATTGCTGCTTTATCTATAGCATCCAGAAACAGACTAGATGCTTTTCAAGTGCTTGTAAATGGACAAAAAAAAACGTGCTAAATCTACTCAGCTCTTATAAAAATGAACTTTGCTGGTAAATGAATAGAACAAGGAAAAAAAAATCATCCCGAATGAGATAACTTAATCCAAAAAAGACAAATGTGGTCTTATATGTGGTATTTGCTTATATGTTGATGTTAGCTGCTAAATCTTCAATAAGCAAGCTACAAACCATTTAACCACAGTGATCAGGAATAGAGTTAATGGCTAGGGTGAGAGTTGAATTATCATAGGAAGAAGAATAGAATTGTTGTGGAAGTAAGGGGATGGGGGTCTGGAATAGGAAGATGAAATGGAAAGGGGGAGGTCATAGTGCAGTCAAGGGGGAACCAAGAAGAGGGGCAGCTAAAACTAAGGGTCATTTGAGGGTCATATGAAAACCTAATAGAGCAGAAGTGTCCTAAAATATACACATATACAGAGACTATCTAGATGTAATCACAAAATAAAGGGGAGACAGAGCCCCAACTGAACATTTCTCATCACCAAAGTCATCCTTTGGGAATGGTTACTTTTATTTGAGTTGTTGGCCAAAAGAGTACTAGAGGAACCCTACAACAATGCAGGCTATTGGTTGCTTACCACAAATTTCTGGTAAGGCCTTATTGCTGAAGATACCATCTACATAGCTCACTAAACACACAGTCAAGCTGTTGCTTACCTAGGGCCTTCACCCCAATGGTATAGTGTTCATGGTACTGCAAGGTACTCTGCATAGCACCAACAGAGAAACATAAACATCAGCATAGCTACAAACTCTTCTACCTACCATGGTGACTGACCTGAAAGATGAGTTAGTGAAATGCAGCAAAAATTTGTAGAACTAGTCAGCCAATATTTGATTGGATCTGAGGCCCACTATGTGACATAGAGCCCATCCACAACACTACACAGGTGGTTAATGTAGTAGAATTGTGTCCTGTTTTATTGTAAATAATTGTCTTGCCTACTGGTTTAATAATGCTGATTGGCCAAAGGCAGACAGGAAGAGTGAGCAGGGCTACCAGACTAAGAAAATTTTGGTAATCTCTCAGAGCAGGGCAGAGACATCACAGAAATGTGACAAAGACACCATGATAAGACTGCAGCAGACACAGAGGAAAGAAGCTGAAATGCTGCTCTAAGAAAAGTTATCAAACCTCATGGCTGAACAAGATAAGAAAAATGGGTTAGTTTAAAGGTAAAGAGTTAGCAAGCTATATGCCTGGGACCTACCTAGGTCAATGAGCATAAAATTGACACAGGCATCTGGTCTATGTGATTATTTGAGTTTAAGCTGTAGTGGGGCTGCAAGTGGGTCCTAATCTCAAGGTTAGACTGGAAAGTCTTGGCCAGAAACCTCATTCAACAGGTTAAGACTCTGAGACTAGATAGCCCAGGGATCTATTGAAAACAAAATTCTATTGTTTTGCTAAAGGAAGATAGTAGTAAAATGACTCCTAACAGCATCCTGCTGTATCCATAGATCAGAGTCTCTTCAGTTATCATTAGAGAAGCTTCCTCCTGCAGTAGATATAAACTAAGACAGAGACCCACATTCAGTAAATGTGCAAAGAAAGAAACCTTGGAATATTTAGGCCTAAAAAAGCATGCCTTCCTCAATTCCTTCCCCTCAGGGATCACAGGACCCTGGGGAAGAGGAGGGGAAAAGATTGTTAGAGCCAGATATGATGGCACACATAGCAATCAAGGCCTTCTAAACAGTAGGACTGTTATACATATGAACTCACAGAGACTGTGGCAGCATGCACAGGGCTTGCACAGGTCTGTGCCTGATGGATGGGGTCCCAGTACTTAGAGTGAAAGTGGACACAAGTCCACATCCCTGAAACAAAACCTATCTACAACTGATAACCATTCACAAGTGAAATATTACTTTTCTCCAGTGGAGTCTCACTTAAGGGCAGGACCATGTGTGGCAGCATGTGGCCAACATGAAACAGATTCAGACAGTGGTGTTTGGGGAAGTGCTTTGTCTCATAATAATTTGTCAAGGTTGCTTGTTTTCCCTTTTCTTTTTCACATCTTTTGGGTATATGCTATGGTTTACAGTTGTATGTTTCTATGGGATTGTGTGTGTGAAAGTGTGCATTTCTGGATTATAAGTGTTCTTCTTTTGGCTCCATTTCTTCTGTTTGTTTGTTTTCTCCTATTATGGTTTTAAAAATCTATTATTACAATTCTTCATGTTATTAATTTCTTATTAGTATTTTAATGAGAAAGGGGAACAAAGAGATGGGTGAGGGTTGGACAGGATCTGGGAGGAGTTGGGGTCAGGGAGAGAGTAATCAGAATACACCTTATTAAAAAATTCATTTGCAATACAATATTCTGGGCTGTATTCTGCTTGATCACATTTCCTACCTGAGAGAAATAAATAGCTGTTTATCCAACTATGCTTTCTCTTATTCTTTACATGTTTACTTAGTGCCTAGGATTACAGAGCCCAGGACTGGGTGCTATGAAATTTATGGAGTTATAAATCCAAGTCTTGCTTCTCAAGGGGCCAGCAAGGGAACTAAAAGGCTTCCTAAGAGCTGTGAAGGAGTGGAAAATCATGCCTAGTAAGACAGTTATAGAAAGAATTGTGGAAGGTCACTGTTAAGATAAATTATTTCTGGCTAAGGAATCACGGGAAGCTGTATGAGGAATGTGGTGTTTTTGCTGAATCCCAATGAGTGGTTGGCATTTGGGCAAACAGCGAAAAGGTGTGAATTCCAGCAGTAAAGCAAAGAAAGGGAGAGCAAGTAGAGGAGCCCTAGAAATCCTGAGCCATGCAGTCTTTCTTTGCTGCCCTAGAAATCCTGAGCCATGCATCCTTTCTTTGCTGTGGAGTGTTTGAAAGTACAGAGGTTGAAGAAACTGCTTGAGACGAGGCTAAGATATGATTATAGTTTATGTGTGGTGCAGAAAGTATTGAAGAAAGCCTTGAGGACATTGACAGAGTCACACAGTTTAAACTTAAATATGTGTTCAACAGTTTAGAAGCTATGTGATCATGGCCACCTTATGTAACTCCTCTAAAATTCTAATATTTTATTCATAAATGAGACCACTTGTTAAATATTTTATTAATATTTTCAAATATTGAGAGTGAAGATTAAAAGGTAAGATGCTTGAAAAGAAACAGGCAAATGAAGGCCCTCAGAGAAAATTAATTTCTTTTCTCATTTTTGGTATGTTGGGGAACCAAAGGTGCTGTTTGCTGAGAGGGATGTTGTTATGGGTCTCATGCTTTAGTAAATCAAATGCATTAGATGAGTTGGAAGTGAGAGGCAGTAAAGGCTAAAAGATGGGAGACGAAAAGGTTTCCGTCTTTCTTTTAATTGTAATAGAGCACACGGAGATATGGATGCCTCAAAGAAACACCACTACTGGGAATGTTTAATATCTAGACTGTTAAAAGAACATTTCATCAAGCTAATTATGTTATAGTAGAATACCCACAGAGTGAGATAAAAATCAAATTTATCTGTAGAATCTTGATAGAATTTATAGTTTTTAGCCCTCTGCACCAAGGTACATTTCAACCATCTGCAACAGTCTTTTACAAAACTCAACAGTATCATTTGGACAGATATTTATCCAAATGATGAATATGCCCAATTTTAAATGGGTCTTTTGAGGCTCACTTAAAATACAGCAATTTGATCATCAATATATGCCATTACTCTAAGTAAACAATATGTCTACTCTCTGATAAACCAAAAGTTGAATGGAAATAGCAGGATCTGCCTTGGCTTTGGGCTCCACTCTTCTCTAGCTCTGCTACATTTATCTTCTAAAGGTGAAGGAAGGCTTGAAGAAAATTCTTGTTTTTGTCAAATAACTATAAACATCTATATTTTTCACAAGTGTCTAAATTATCTAAGTATCTGTGAAGGTAAGAGGTAAAATTTCAATAACAGTTATTGAACATTCATTGGGTATATTGTTCTAGTTACAACTAGGCTTTTTAAACAAGTAGACAGAGTAGGAAGCATGTATGACCTTGATGTTGGTGAAAGTTTGTGTGTGTGTATGTGTGTGTGTGTGTGTACACAAGGTCATACAAGGAACTAATTAAATCTGCTCCCCTAAGCTTCCTCCTGTCACTTTAAGATGAGAGTGACTCCAAAATTTAGTTGTTGTTTTTAGGCTTCTCGAAAGTTGGAGGTTGATAAATCGCTCAAAGACTCATCTGGCTTTGAAGTCACTAGCAAGTCAACAGAGAAGCTCTCTGGATCCTTATTCTCTGAGACAAATCAAAATCCCTATAGCTCTTGCTTTTGCCCATAACTGTGCAGTGTGACTGCAGTGGTTCCTGACGGACAATGGAAGACTCAACTTTATTCATCAGTAGAGGGAGGCTGCTGTTAGAGCCAAATTCTTACAGTTTCCTAAGAAAGCATCTGAGTGGAAAACTCATGCTTTTGATGCTCCATGTTAATTTCACTATAATTCAAGTCTCTCCAACATTTCTGCTTCCCCTCTGTTTCGAACCTGCACACATCTCTATATTCTTCCCTTTTATTCAAGGTCTTATCCTTACTCAAGTCTTTTTCAAAGAGCCTTCTGTTATAGACAGCTCACACTGTAGTAATCCCCTTTGGGCCTAGCCTGGCCCTGGATATGCCCTCTTAATCATTCTACTTCATCACTCTTTATCCCTACCTCCGTTTCAGCTCAGGGCTGGCCCTTCCTTCATTCCTTCTAACTTCTCACAGAATTTGAGGCAGGAATAGGTGGGCACCTTCTTAGTTTCTCTTCACAGTTCTCACAAGCTGTTGCAGTTGTCTCCCTCAGGAAGCTCAACTCTTAAAAAAAAGCAGTGTAACAGACCAGACTCACAGCTTTTTAGCTAATTTCAGTCTCCACCCCTTATCCCTTAGAAACAGACCAATACTGGGTCACCATCCTCTCCATGGTGGCTGTTCTCATAATTTTCAGTGGTTTAGGTGTCCAACAGGAATGAGGGATCCAGCTCTCTATTCTAACCTCTTAACTTCCTCACTTCCAATGATCTCTATCTGACCTCAACTCCCCCTTTTCTATTATTTGGAAACAGTGCAGTACTTGGAATTTTGTCCTATTATGACCTCTGTTTTCTATTCTTTCACTTAGCAATCTGATCTCTCTACCCCATCCACAAACTCAATCCATGGACTGTCAGAACATAAAATCTCTGTACTTCTTTTTCTTCCCACATTCGAGTCCATGATTAATCACTGTGCTCATTTATGAAATCCCCAAATCTTCTTAAATCCAACTCTGGAACTGAGGTGCTTCTCCACATGGCACCCGAATATAACAGGATAAAAATAACCATGACTGACCCTGTAAAAACTAAGCCACAGTGCTCCTGCGGGTTTTCTGGACTGACAGATTTCTGTCTGCATTTCCCTGCTCAGTTCGCTTTCTCACTCCCCTAGAAAGCATTCAATATCCAACATTTTCAGACATCTAGATTTTAATTCTCAGTGAGTGATCTCACTTTTCATGTGATTTAGACTGTAGAATGATTCCAAAGTGAACTCCTCTATACTCCCCTAACCAAATCTTCCAATATCTTTGCATTTTACAGTAGTCTTCATTTCATTTATAGTGACATGAAATACTAAAGAACATTTAAGGTGAATTTTGATAAACAATTAGGAGACCTTACATTCTAGACCAGTGGTTCTCAACCAGTGGTATCACAACCCCTTTTTAGTAATTCTTTCATAGAGGTCATGGATCAGATATTCTGATAGCAGGTGTTTCCACTACAATGAATAACAGAAGACAAATTACAGCTATGAAGTAGCAACAAAATAATCTATGGTTGTGGAATCACCACAACATGAGGTACTGTATTAAAGGGGTGAAATAATAGGAATGTTGGGGACCACTGGTCTAGACATTAATATTTATCATATGACTATATTTAAGAGAAGTCACAATTGGGGAAAAGGATGGTTATTAGGAGTCCAGAAACAGACCAAATGTAGCAGTTGATGAAGAGGATACTGCAATGCTATTGAGAATATGTGGTCTTAAAAGTTCTCTCTCTCTCTCTCTCTCTCTCTCTCTCTCTCTCTCTCTCTCTCTCTCTCTCTCTCTCTCTGTAGGCACTCTTTTGGTATAGCATGCATGCTCATATCATGACATACTCATGGAGATCAGAGAACAATTCTTGGGAGTCCTTTAGGGACTCAGTTCTCTCCTGCCACCTTGTGGGTTCTGGGAATCAAATTCAGGTTGTCAGGCCAAATGGACAGACAGAGGAAAATGAATACATTGGAACTCTGATTTAATACTCCATTAAAAATTAGTTTCAGTTGATCTAAATATAAAAACAGAACAGTAAAAGGTTTAGCAGGAAAAGCCCATTATGATGATATGGTGTAGGTAAGACTATATTAAATAAGCCCAAGAAGAAATATAACATAAATTGAATTACAATAAAATTCAAACCTAGTCATTAAAAAAAAGCATTATAGGAAAAAATGGAAAATAAAGCCACAGTGCAGAAGATCTGTGCAATATAAACAGCTGACAAAGAAGGAAATTATATAAACAATGATCACACTCCATCAAAGAACAGTTAAACAGAAAATAGAGGAACAATTTGCATATATGGTTATTCAAAGACACTCAACATTATTAGTTATTATGAAAAAATAAATTTTAATCAGGACAGCATACCAGTGTACAATGACCACAAAGTCTAAAGTGACAAGAGGCAAAACCAAATGCTAGCATAGATGGAGTTTACCACACGGCTGCAGTGATAGTTCAGGCCCAGAAGCATCACTTTGGGAACTGCTGTAGTATCTACAAACATTGTACACCCATATGCCTGAACCTCAGCATTTCTACTTGTTAAATATACAAGAAGAATGAAAATATATGCTTATTAAAGCATGAATGAGTATGGCTATGGCAGCATACTTAAAGTGGAGTCAATATTATATTGGAAGCCACCAAAATTCTTGATGACAGAATGGATAAATTCATTGCAGTATACTTACACAAATGAACACAATTCCATAGAGAGATTCAACAAATTACATCAATAGGTAACAATGTGGGAAAATCCATAAAAAAATAAAAGCACTAACTTGTTATGAGATAAATTCAATTCAGATTGTCATTATTTAGGTCTTCAAAAGTATGTGTCTAAAGTTTGCAAAGCCTATAATTCAGAAACCATCATTATGATCTCCTTAAAGAAGAAGTGATTTTATTTCTTTGGACTACCGACTGGAACACTTGAGAGAGAGGAAATATATGGATAAAAATGAGACTTTATTCATAAAAAGAATAAATGAAGTTACCTCAAAACTGAATGAACACAAGTAGTCACTTTCTCAATTATCCTTTATGTCATCAAACCAACTATGAACATCCATTGACCACTCAGCATCATTAGCCCTCTTGGACTCTTACCAAATCTATATAAAACAGGAATAGCAGTAGCAGTCATATTACAGAACTGTTGTGGGAATTAAGTGAGATAATGTGTGTAACAGTGATCACCCCATGGATGCTTGCATTTAATACAGATGTTTTAATTCACCACAAATGGTATTATCATCAGAACAATGGGACACATTCATAAAATTCTTAGTGATTTTTGGATACACCCCATCACTGCTGAAACTGAATGGTAGAGAGGCCCAGAGATATGCATTTTGACTGGCATTTGAAGTGATTCATTCTGCACACTTATGTTTGAGCACTTCCACCTCCAGATCAGGTTTCCTCAATTGTTCTCACAGTCTGCAGACAGCCATCTGCATGCAGCGACTGCTTCCTGATGGTGACTGATATTCTGTGTTGTCAGTGTGATATAATATAAATTACAAAAAGAATTTGTTACAGGTCTGTGTAGCACAAAAGAGAGTTTCATATTTGATTCCTCCAAAATATAAATGTGTTGTGTTAATAGTATCAAAAGTTAATTCAGCTGCAGTCAGTAGACTCTTCTCAAGTTGTATAAAGACTTGAGGATTCTCACATTTCACATGACCTATTTTCCTCTCAAAATAATCCATCCCACTGAGACTGCTATGCCTTTCTTCCTTTTTTTTTTTTTTTTTTTTTTTTTGAGGATGCAGAAAGCACAGACATGAGAAAGCACAGATATGTTCTCACAGACAGGATAGGTACCATATTCTCTGCACCTGAAGTATGCATATTAAGCTCAGAACTAGACACTCGTGACCACTTTCTTACATCTGTGTTCATTTATAGGAAAGTCCCAGGGAAAGCTTGAAGTGAGACATCTCCTATTGTTTAACTCGAGTTGAAATCTGTGTCAAATCATAGTTGCTATTTGAACTTTCCTGGTATACAAAACAATTATGCAACTTATTGAACTGAACATAAAATTTTAGTAAGAAGCAACATCTTCACATTGGAAGTTTGATTGCAAAGCCTAGTCAGCCTTTAATTAAAGGAAGAAAGAGGAGTTTATTTCCCTCTTCATTTTGTTCCGTTTTATTAGGTAAACTTCAAGGTAATGATAAAGGTAGAATAGTTATCAATGTATCATATACTGTTTGGGACCAAGTATGCTTACTTAGTGAAAAGCCTTGAACATACTTTATTGTGTAAAGTAAGTTCATATAATTTAGTATAATATTTTTCAACTAGTGCTGGCTCCGTTCAAATTTAAATTTTATAAATCAGTTGAAGTGTCTTTATGACATGTTAATTTTATGAGCCAAAGATAAGGATGGTTGGAAATAGAGATCCTAGGCCACCAGAGGGGCTTTGCTTTTTTATAAATATCAAGTGATCTTGACTTCATGATGCAATGATTAACATTGAAAATGATGCTAAAGGACACTAAGACCTCGACCTCTCCTTCCTTCCTCTCTTTTCTGCTCCTCCTCATCTTCTTCTTTTATTTACTGTATTTTTTCTTGTGTATGAGTTGATTTTTTTTTAACATTTGAGATAATATCTCACCTTGTACCTCTGGCTGATCAGGAACTCACTATGTGGACTATGCTGACATCAAATATGTAGACATTTCCCTGCCTCTGCTTGCTGAGAGATGGGATTAAATATATATGCTACCATGCCCTGCTCCTTACCATTTCTTTCTAAGGATAATTTTTTTTTCTAGTAGTGATGCTAAATTTTGACAGTTTGCTAAGCAGTGGAAATTATGTTGTAAGCAAAAGTCATTGCAAGACAGAGAGATTCCTACAAAACACCGTAGTCTTAATTTTTCCAGACTGGTTACTGGCTACTCTTAGAGGATCCAATTCCAAGAACAACTTCACTTGAAGCAAGGATTCTCTATCCTGAAACCAAAATCACAAGGCACATAGGTGGAAGCTGTAAAATGTCCAGGAATAGCTTGACCCTGACCCCATTGCTTTACCTGCCTTTCAAACTGAATGAAACAAGTTGCAATCATGTATTTTGTAAAAATTTAAGAGTTGTAAATGACACCTTGCTCTGTGATTTTTCTTTTGATATCTGAAACAAAATATGAATATTCTTGAGAATTGAAACAGATTTAGAAGCAACAACCATGGAGTTCTCTGGTTGGTGGATGAATGTAAAAAGCCTGACACCATTCAAAAGCTCACAGCTGGCTGCCAGGGAAAGGAAAGGAAGGAGAGTTGGATCTGGCTATTAACACTAATACTGAGAGCCTGCACATCGGTTATCTATTCATTAGTTGATTCATTGGTTTGTTTCCACTATACTTTTTGTCCTCCCTCAAATGAGAAACCCGTTTTAAATAAAGCCTTGCCATGTTCCCAAATAATAAATAGAAGTGCTAACACTTACTTTCCAGTAATAAACTGGCTCCTGGACGGTGTGCAGATTGGCTGGACATAGTAGTTCTCTAGTTTAACTCCTTCTGCAGCGAGTTTGTCAAGAGTGGGCGTCTTTATCTCAGATCCATGGTAACCCACATCTCTAAATCCCTGATCATCTGCTAAGATGAAAATGAGATGGGGCTGGGAAGTGGCTGTTGAGCTTGTTTGAAGTCTCTCTCCTGCTTGGGCTCCCAGGAACCCCTCCTCTTCTAAGCCCTGACCCCAGCATAGGTAGCCATAGGTGAGCAGGCTGAGGACCCAGAAGCCTGCCAGGGCGCCCATCACTACTATCTTTCCAGGCCACACCCAGCCCTCTGGAGGTGGCGGAGGCAGAGGCTCCGCGCTGTCCCCGGAGGCCATTCACTAGGGTCCCAGCAGAGACTCCACAGGCAGAACCCTGCCCCCTTTGCTGCTGCTGGCACACTCATGCATGCAGAGGGGTAGATCCAGCTGAAGGCAGCAAGGGAATCCTGCTCCCTTCCCAGCTGTCATCACTTTCCACAACTTCAATCCTCTGGAGGTGATGATTTAACTCGTGGATGCTGGAAAAAAAACGAGAAGGGAGCAGGTCCTCTCCATCAATTTGATTTTTTCCTCTCCTAGCAACGCCCTGCAGCTTCCATCAGAAAGTTAGTTTCTTCGTCCGAAGTTCTCACGAAGAAAACAGAACATACAAGAGAGGAACTGATAGCCCCACAGAATAGGGACGTTTGGCGTTCACATAGTCTTCTACTTCATCTGGGAGTAGGACTGTGCCCATATGCAGGCAGGCACCAGAGGTGGTGGGATTGGCGTCAGTCCAGCGGCCCGGGCACCCAGGAAGTCTTGCCAAGTTGCTGTGAGCGACTCCCTGATTCTGGGTGGATGACAGGCTGAGCCTAGGGGACCTGCTTCTGGCTGTCCTCCATTCCCACTTTTTCAGGGCTATATCCCCATCTTCTGCTTAGTCAATCTCCTGACCCCTCTTCAGGCAGCAAAGTGAAAAAGGATACTGTTCTAGAGCCGGCCTTCCCACCTCTTAGGCAATTCCTTTTCTGCTCGGCAGCGCTTGGGAGCACTCACGGGGTTCTGGCGGGTGATCGCCAGCACAGGCGTCCAGTGTGGGTGCTGCAGCCGCCCCCCGCGGGAGCTTGGGTGGCTTAGTTCTGTCTCTCTTAGTTCTTATCCCTCTACTCGCCAGACAGTCTCAGCCGGAGATCCATGCTTGCTGGCTGAGGGCGGGCCCAGGCTGGGAGGCGCTGGCTCTCCTCCCTCCTTAGAAGGGTAGACCCGGGAAGGGCGGCTTCGCTGCAGGGCGGCTCCCAGGGGTCCCCAGTGTGAGGTTCCAGTGCAGGTCATCTTTTCGTGGGTCTGCGAATGAAAGGCCCCCTTGCTCATCCCGAAACTTTGGAAGCCACTGGAATGAGTGTGAGGCGAGGAGAATCAACAAATGACACAGTCCACTCTGGCTGGTTTTCTTCATTGCTCGCACCCCACCCCCCACCCCGCCTTTATTTTTTTCTGACAATCACAGCTGCAACTTTTAAAGTAGTACTTTTTCTAGCAATAGCCCACCTTTCCAGCCCGATGTACTCCTTACCCTCTTCTGAAGTGAGGATGTGTAGACTTTTTTCCTCTCTCCAAACTTTTAGGGCTTTTCCCGCCAAGAATGTGGAGAGAGAGAAGTACTACATTCCCGAGAACGGAAGCCCATCTATGTGTATAGTTTTGAGACAGTTTCTTGTGCTGCCCTGGCACTCACTGTCCTGAGGGTGCCTCTGACCTTCTGATCCTCCTGCCTCTACTTCTCCAGATTATAAAATTGCTCCAAACTAGGTTTATATAGTGTTGGATTAGTTCCCCAGCACTTTGTCAGCTGAGCTGTTTCTTTGCATTTTTGCAGTAAACATTGTTTCCTGTCTAGCATCATGGGGTCTTCTTTCCCTCTCCCTCCCTCAATTTTTCTCTTTTCACTTCTTTCCTTTTTCTTCTTTCATTTCTCTCCATAAAAAAGGCTGAGAAAACATACTTTTATTATAATTGTAGCCATTTAAAACACTGCTCAGAGGCAGGATCTCTATGGAAGAAGCAGTCAATCAAAAACGGTCCTTGAGTTTTTTTGCTTTTCTTTTTTATAGATATATTAATTATTTGATGATTTCAGCATCATGTGCCCCATCAAACTCAGTTAACAGACTTCTCAGATTCATGATCTGCTCTTATGATCTCCCCATTTACAAAATCGCCCACTCATGCTGCTCATTTACTTACTGGAGCAAAATTAAATTCCCTGTGGTCAGACCCTTAAGAAAACAAGTCTTTCCTCACCCACACTCCTGCCAGAGGCCATCAATGCAGAAGTGAGGCACTGTGTCATTTAGCTATGTTCCAGCCTTGAGTTCTTGTGTACAATGACATTTCTCTCTTTCTATTTTTGTTTAAAGTCCATTAATGAGTGAGTACATCCACTGCTACTCTTTTTGGGATTGTGATACCTCACTCAGGAGGATATTCTCCATATCCATCCATTTGTCTGCAAATTTTAGAATATCATTTTTTCTTACTGCTGAGTAGTACTCCATTGTGTAGATGTACCACAGTTTGTTAATCCATTCTTCAGTTGAGGAGCATCTAGGTTGTTTCCAGGTTCTTGACATTACAAATAATGGTGCTATTAACATAGTTGAGCTAATACCTTTGGAGTGCGACTGGTGAACTAGATCAGAATGTCTCTGCTCTGGTAGAACCTATACTATGGTGGGGAAAAAAAAAATCCTACTTAGCAACTGCCTCCAAGCCCTATTGGTTACTGTGGAATAAGCACTTTGGGGAAGAGAAAAACAATTCAAAAATACCATAAAACAAAGACTCCTGGAGGAGGTGAGGTAATTCAGAGAAGTGATCTTTAAACCGCAAGGGTATTATTTTATTTGTCTTCTTTTATTTTTTAACAGAAAATTTGGATGTGTAAATCTGACTTCAAAGCTCCTTCTCTTAAAAATAGGATTTGAAATCTTTCCCAACAAGCACTGATTGTTCACAACTGGTAGCCAAAGTCCTGTTGTCTGGGTCCTGGGTTTTTAAGTACTTAGATTCATCATTTCCTACTATAGAGTTGAGTCTCATGTGCTCCTGTTTTAGGCAAATAATCTGCCACTCTGATAAAATGTCAAGTTGAAATATCTATAAAGCTTCCTAGTTCGTTCCTCATTTGAGAATCAACATTCTTGTGTTCAGGCATTGGTTGTTTCCATGGAATCTCTTCTTAGGTTTATGTCAGCTTGAGCATACTTAATTACAAATAAACCTCCTTTAGCTATGGAATGGCCATATGTCTTAGTTACTGTTCTATTGATGTGAAGAGATATAATAATCAAGGCAACTTAGGAAAGGAAGCATTTAATTGAAGTTTTGCTTGTAGTGTCAGAGGGTTAGTCAGTTATTGTGGGGTGTGTGTGTGTGTGTGTGTGTGTGTGTGTGTGTAAGAGAGAGAGAGAGAGAGAGAGAGAGAGAGAGAGAGAGAGAGAGAGAGAGGAGAGAGAGAGAGAGCACTAATTGGGTGAGGGGTGAGTACAGCAAGTGAGATTAATAAATTCTTCTAAGATCAGATACTGAGGGGACCAGAAAGTTCTGAAGACTTGGACCGTGACATTTTGGATATTAGAAGTGAATAATTTTATGAGTAGGACATTTCATTTTAGGACATGTCCTTTTAGCATGAGCTCTTCAAGGCTGAATTTATAGGGCTAGAAGCAATAAACAAAGAAGCTTCAGCCCATGACTGTGACTGGTTGTAATGTTCTTTCAAGATTCCTGAAACTTGTGAAACCTTTTTATTAGAACAAGTAGTAATGATGTATGTAGAAAAAGAGTGTGGAGATTTCATTTTCAAAAGGGATTTGGAGAAGGGTAGGGTGGAATCTTACAATTGCCAGAAAGTTTGAAAATTTCTGAGTACCACATTCCTTGGTTAGAATGCTATGCTTAGGTTATGAGAACCAATGCTCATTGAAAGCTCAAAAGAACTGATCAACCAGGAGGGGAAAATGGATGCAAATATGAGATAACCCAAGTAGGACTTTCATTTGATACTATAAAAATTAGGGCAAATTTGGGAAGTGGCAACAACCTGAGAGAACAATGTAAATAAGGCCAACACACTGGTCTGCAGCTCTACCCAGGAACAGACTTAGAGTGTCAGATCCCTGAGGCAGACAGTAGAGTAGAACAGTGTGAGGGACCCATCAGTGAGTACAAAAGCTAAGAATACCACAGACAAGCAGCAAATGGGTAGTTGGACAATTATTACTCACAGGCATTCATGTTCAGGATTCCCATAAAAATGACACTGCTCAAATCTCTTTAATGTGAGGTCATAATTGCTTTATCTTACAGTCTCTATATGCTTAATTTTTAAAAAGTGACCAGAGAATCTTCCTGCCATTTTATTTTCCTTTCTCATAGATGTTTATTTTCAAATAAATGTGCACTCAGATGCTTAAAAGATACAGCACATTTTAAAGACAGGTTTAGAAGTTGAGAAAACAGTCCATTAATGACTTACAGATGATTCAAGGGGTTTAAAGCCTCATCAGAGCTTCATTGGGCTTAAGAGTACATTAAATACTAAAAAAAATGAAGAAATATTGTAAGCTTTAAATTGAAGCATAAATAATAGAAAACAGATGTTTGTCCTAATGTGGTCCTCTTGACGTGGATTCTTTGTCAGTCAGCTTTGTATTACTGTTACGAAATACCTCAGGGAAGCAATGCAAAGAGAGAAGTTTACTTTGGCACAGCTTTAAGGAGTTCAGTCAATGATCCGTGGCCCTGTTGCTTTTGTGCTGGTGGCAAAGCAACACATCACTGTGAGAATGGCTGGGGCATCAGAGAGAGAGCAGGAATGGTCAGAGCTCCCCATTCCACCATTAGGACATGGCGCCAGTGACCTTCAACCTCCCATTCACAACCATCTCTGGCTGGGCATCAGAGAGAGGGCAGGAATGCTCAGAGCTCCCCATTCCACCATTAGGACATGGTGCCAGTAACTTTCAACCTCCCATTCACAACCATCTGAACATTTTCACCTCTTCCTAACAGTGATATTGGTTGGAAACTGCTCCTTGAACTTTTGAATCTTCAGGAGATGCTTATCAAAAACCATCATAAGCCAGATAAATAAATTCATTATTGAGTATAAAATTAACACTGCTAAAGTTCTTAAATAGCACAGCAGCACCATGAGCTCCCTCAATTAGACAAAACCTGTTAACTAGCTGGATTAACAGTTGTATGTGGCACTTGTTTCTTTGTCTGGGAAAATATTTGAATATAATCTATAACACTAAAAATGTGGAAGGCAGTGAAATTTTAATATATAATATAGAAAATTAAGTACTCAATTCAAATAGCAAAGTTTTTGATTTCAGAAAGTCAAGGAAACTGAACTGCCAAAGAAAAGTCCTTTTTAAAGAAAGAAAGATAGAAAGAAAGAAATATTAACACCTATGTGAAATTCAAATGTTAAACAACATTTTCTGAAATTTTCTACAATCTTAAAATATGACCCTATTTGCTCATATGGTAAGTAAATTATATTATTTGCATACATTTACAATATTCTGGCTGAAAATTAAATTTCTAGGCATGATTGTCTATTATTTTGTCAAAATATTTTGTTTGAAGGGATTTTCCCAGTTTGTGTGAGAGACTCAATCAAGAGGTCAATAGACCATGAATATATGTATTTAGTAGAGTTGATGTCATACACCAAATGTAATCTAGGAAGTGGAATTGGAACAATGAATCAGTCTACTATCAGAATGTGTGAGGGCTGAACATCTTATTTTTGTAGGATTACAAGAGTAAGCAAAATTGGAAAAAATCAGTTAATCAGCATAAGAAAAGAAGGAAGAGCTATTCTATGGTGATAATTGTGTATCAAATAAAGATTGTCTAAAAATCAGAGGATAGAGCCAGCCCCAGAGTCAGCCTTAGAGGTCAGGCAGTGGTGTTACACACCTTTAATCCTAACACTCATCTCTGTGAGTTCAAGGCCACACTGGGCTACTTGAGATTAATCCAGTCCAAAAGAAAAACAGAGTCAGTCAGTGGTAGCAAACACCTTTAATCCCAGCACTTGGGAATCCCATGCCTCTGTTACCAGTACTTGGGCAGCACACACATCCTTAATCCCAGCACTAGGGAGGTTAAAATAGGAAGTGATATGGCTGGACAAAAATAAGGAATATAAGGCAGAAGGAGACAGAGTTTGGCCCTTTGCTTTTCCCTTTTGGCCCGAGAATTAAGTACTGGTGAGAAGTGGCTGTGGCTAGTTCCTCTGTCTCTCAGATCTTTCACCTTTACCCAATGTCTGGCTCTGGGTTGTTATTATAAGACCAATAAAAATTTGTGCAACAATATTATGTTGTAGATGGGCAAATGCTAGAGGCAAAAAGGGCTGGTCAGCCACTGCTGGCTGCAGATAGGATTATACAAAACACCAAGAGAGAGCCTCACCTTGGAATTCAGATTCTTCAAGCAGAATTTCTGATCCTGACTCTGTGGCATGGACCAGAGGTGGAAGGTCCTTACTTCCTGAGGTGAAAGCAGATAATGTGGAAATGGGATTTGACAGATGTGGAATCCAGCTTCTAAACTAGTCAGTGAAAGTAAATACTTGATGTTTTATTCAGGTAGTAGAAAATCATCTGAAAAAGTTAGGGTATTCAGCAATAAAATCAATAGAAGTTGATGATTTAAGAATTAAAATGAAGATAAAGCTTTTATACCTAATTTTGGGTTGGTAGTTGAGTACACAATAGTGTCATTCATTGAGAATAGATGAACAAAATTACCTTAATGCTGCTGAGATTGGAGTTTGTAAAACATCCTAAGTATGTAGTGGGTAGGTGGTTATGCATTTCTGAACCTTAGAAGAGAAGGTCATAAGAAAAATGTCACTGACATCTTAATAGAGTGGGTGTTAAGTTCCAGAATAGTGAGAGAATAAAGTTTGACAACAGAGTCTCAGAATTATTAAGAGTAGAAGGTGAGAAATAATGAGAGAAACACCACTGCAAAGATAACATTAATCAAATGTGACTCCAAAAAAGAGTGGTGTCAGCACTCTGCCAAGGGGCTTCCCATGAACTATTGCAGTGCTTTGCAGACCCACTCCATGCAGGTAGGCACATGTGAGAAAAGGTTGTTTGTATAAAAGGGTGGGAGCTAAGAAAGGAACACAATGAGAAAGCAGGAAATCAAATAGCTAAATACCAGAAAGGAAAGAAAAAGAAAACAAACCATCATAAAATATTAGCAGGAAGTAGGAGAGGCGGTGGGGCTGTCAGGTGTGGTAAGGGAAACCCATGGCATAGAATATCAATCCTGGGTGTCAGATAACACTACATTAGGACTAAGTCCCTCAAATAGCTTATGAGTGAATTTTTACTATGAGTTTACCAACAACGATAAAGAAAGATTTCCAAGGTCCAAACATATTGACAACCATGAAGTAGGCTTAAGGAGGAAATGGTTTTAACTCAATATATAAAAATGAATTGAAAATTGACAAACAATAAAAAGCATCAGGGTGCTGGATATATAGAATCTTCATAATAACTAATACAGTTCCATTAGAAGTTGAAAAACTCAGACAAATGTGTTTAAATAATATTTTTTTGTTCAAAACCAGACTAAATATTATAAAAATAGAACATAGGCATCTACCTGCCTGTTAGCAAATGAGTTACTTGACATATCACTACCTCAGTTTTCTGATCTGTAAAACAGGAGCAGAAATAGTACCTATTTTGAAATGTGGTATACTAGTTAGCTATTGTCAAAAGCTATTGTTAAATAAATATTTACAAAGTTCAAAAATTTAGTGCAAAATAGTTCAATTTTATAAATCTCAGCATTAGACCAGCTTTCCTCCTAGTGTTGTTATTTAATAGCTGGGAAACCTAAGTCTAAGGAAGGCAGCACACACCAGGACTCAGATTACCTCTTCATACCCATTGGTCAATAAGCAAAATTACAAAACAAAGACTAATGTCAAGAAGTGATTACATTCCTTCTCCAAGGGTAAAGCTATAAAAACACTGTGGCTCAGGGGAGGAGTAATAAATTGGGGTGAATAAATCTATTGTAGTTACTTTGAGATTGAAGTAATTTAACATTTGAAAAGTATTTAAGAAATTGCAGTATGTTTTTTTTTAAAGACTATAAATATTCATTTTAATTTTTTATATTAATTACAACATTCTCTAAACCAATTTATAGGTTAGCATTATTCTAATCAGAGCATCACTCCAACCTGAACAATTCAGAATATACAATGATCTAAAAGTAACAAAATTATCCTATTCTTATTACATAGAATACAATATTACATAATAATGATACATGTTCCTGAGTAAAATACAGGTGAGGCAAAAATGGATCCGGTGTTGTAAAAAAAATAATATGTAAAATAAACTTATCAAAATGAAAAGATGGGTAAATTAAACATTCCAGGTGATGAAAACAGTATTTATTTATACAACTATGTAACTGTGCTAAAAATAAACCATATATTTTAGCATATGCCAAAAGAAAATCTATCTCATTTAGAAAGCAAAACAAAATTTAAAGGTATTTAAAAACTCCAATAGAATTTTTAATGGATAGATAGATATAGATAGGGTAGGTGTAGGCATTATTTGTAGCTTTTCCATGATGCAGTATCTTTTGTGACATATGACCGGTCATGAAACAAATTCAAAAGATGATCAAGTCAGAAGTTTTATCTGAGATACTAAGAAAAAAGCTGTTATTTTTCCAAAATATGGAAAACAAGGTGCCAATTTTCCATACAGATACAGAAAACCAGTTTTACAACCCTTAAAATTCTCACCCACTCCAATATATGTAGATTGAAGAGGATACTAGGACATATTTTTACAAAGGGTGGTATGTCCTGAATACATTTATGGCCAACACATGACTATGGTAAGAAGTTCTGACCCACTGAAAATCATATGGTCTCATGGTTGACTTTCTCCCAGAAATCCATTATGTGATTGTTGGTAAACCAGAGAATAAGTGGAGGTCACAAAAGGTGTCTGGATCCTTTACAATTTTCTTAGTGCAAAAATATGCTTGTATGGTTCCTAGGAACCAGCTGCTACCATTTGGCAAAGCAAAGCTATTTTGGTTGCGTTTTGTCTGTGAAGTGGGTGAAGGTGGAGTCCTGGGCTTCAGACAGGGTTCTGTAAAGAGTATGGAGGACAAGCTCCACCCTGAGGAGGTGACTCTAGATTTTTATCTCTGGATAAGCAGCTTTCACAGATTGATGGGCACCCCTGTAAACAAAAGTCATCCCTGGAGAAAATGTGGCTCGTCCTGTATCATACTGGTTATTTGACTTAACTTGGAGAAGTTAATTAAGAAAATAGGGAAGGAAAATTGGTAATACCCAATAAACACTACAGTTTTCTAGATCTTCAACTGAAGCTTACAGTTTTTATAACTGTATATTTCTGGACTCTTCAGCATTGAGATCAGACTTTTGTGATGGATAGTGACCAAAAGACTGTTAACTGACAAAATAGACTGTCAGACTGTCAGTTGCTCAGCTTATTGGTTGGACTTGTTCATTGCAGTAGTGTTAACTGTCTTCGGGTTATTATTGCTATGATAAAACACCATGACCAAAGATCAGTTTGGAAAAGAAATATTCATTTGGCTTATGGTTTAACATCACTGTTCATCATCAAAAAAAAAAAAAAGTCAGGGCAGGAACTCAAACTTAAGAAACCTGAAGAAAGGGCTATGGCAGAGTGCTCCCCAGAAGTGGCCCCACCCACAACAGACTGGACCCTCCCACATCAGTCACTGAGTAGGGAAATGTCTTACAGGCCTGCCTGCAGTCCAATTTTATGGAGTCATTTTCATAATTGAGGTTCCCCCTTTCCAATGACTCTAGCTTGTGTCAAGTTCACATAAAACCAGCCAGCACTGTGAGACATGAAAATGTTTGTAGTGTGAAAACAGCAAAACTAAATCCCAAAATGAAACTGAACTATTTTAATCTCATTGAAAAAGCAGGAAAACAGTCAAACATGTGTTTAATTAAAATGAGTTCATTCAAGTTTATGTGAAAAATATTTACCAATAAATATGTAAAGAGCTTAGACAAAGCTAAAATAAACAGGATTGAATAGCCAGGAAGTAAAACTATTTGTCTTCTTAGTAGTGAAGAAATATGATTAATTGCCCATTAAATTTAATTATCAAATGTAATTGTTTATTATGTGTAATGTACGGAGGATTAGAATGAACCTGATCAACTTTTGTGGCCACTGATTTGATATGTATCTCTTAAAAGAAATATATTAACAATGACAAATATTATAAACAACTCCATATAGTAACTAGGTAGTGTTGTTCTTTAACATGTACTCTAAGCAAACAATTCAGGAGGATAAAGAAAGTACTTTTATGAAAATAAACAACATAGTACCAGACCAACAGAAAATATGAAAATAGTTTGCGGAAGTGGCTTAAAGAATATAATGACAAACATAAACTACTTTTAGAATGCATCAGATGCATAAAATTATTTTGTACATTCGGCCATAAGCTACACCTAAATATATATGTTATCTCCAGAAGAGTTATGCATCTTTTCATAGTTTCACATTAATATTATGGAATCACTGGGCAGGGAAAGTGTTAAAATGAAGAGTGAATGATAAGAAGTAGAAAAGAAAATGCCTCAGATAGAGCACAGACCTCCTCGCTGGGCACAGGAGGCCCTCAGCTCTGCTTCTGCAGCCTCATACAATGTCTTCTTATGAACTAGAGCATTTCCCTTAACTTTTCTGAGCTTCCGTGGCTTCAAGCACATAAAAGGAGTTAGATGAGTCTTAGTCCTAGAATAATATCTCCTTTTTCTTTGAGATTCCTTTTTCTCTTGCCGTAACAGAAGAATGTAGGATTTCTAGGGCAGAAGCCAGTTGGATATCAGTCCAACTATAAGTTAGAGGAATTTCAAGCAAAAGCCAGCTCCAGGAGCTTGTGTTTCTTAAAGACTACTGGACCATCTCTGGATAGAATTATACGTAACCTTCATTGTACGTTAACATAGATTGTTTTATTTCCTCGGTTCATCAATAGCCAAACATCTTTTCAATTTTTCAGCTGTTAGAAGTGTGAAGAGTGTGTTCTTTACTATTACTGTTCTATTGCCCCTAAGGTTTGAGTTCGGATAATACACCTGAAAATGTTTTGTACCTTTCAAGCATTCCTGTAAGTTTCTATTTTTACACAATTTTTCCTTACCTCTGGCTTAAAAAAAAATCCTTGTATTTGAGACACCTGAGAATTCAAATTATTTCTTTTTACAGATGCGGTTGGGGAAGTGTTAAAGCCAAATTCCTAGTTATGTGGCTGTCTGGTAAAGCAGCTGAAGCCAGCTCCTAGGGAAGATGCATTCAAAACTGCACCCTGGCTAGGCCATTTCTTAGTAGTGTGGGATGGAGACAATTTCTAAAATTATATTTAGATATATAGCATTAAATTATGTATCTAATTGTTATAAACCAAGTTAGCAACCAGATATGGTTGCTCACATATGTATCCCCAGCTATTGGAAAGCTGACGTTGGAGGATTGTTCTGAGTTTGACAACTTGGGCTACATAATGTAACTGTCTAAATGACAAATGGCCTCTACATTATTAAACAAATAAATTAGGTTAAATCCTCCATCTTGTACATTAAATTACTTTGGTTACCAACTATTTGAAATCTCTCTTATCCATCTGTCACTATTCCTGCACTCCAAGGTGCTTGGATATAGGGCACAGACAACCAGGGCACTTATTTAAATTACACACAGCAGATAGCTTCCAGTTTCCCACATAGTAGCTGGGTAGCTACTAAGGGTCCACATTATATTATAGGGGTCTATAATATTATATTATGTGTTATATATATTATAATATATTATATATTATATGCATACATAATAGGGGTCTATAATATTATATTATGTGTTATATATATTATAATATATTATATATTATATGCATACATAATTATAATATCTACTATAAGAAAATATATGTGATATATAATATATAGATCCTCAAGAGGACACACCCATAGAAGAATCTGTATATTGAATACTGTAATGATAGTTATTAAAATTGTAATGAGAAGGGTGTATCATCTATGTAGTACTTTGTCCTCTGAAGAAAGGACTGGAGAAGATACAGAGTAGACGCTCATGAGTGAGATATAGTCAGAGTGGCTCCCTTGCCTACATACAAAATGTTTCTAGAATTTATTGATATTTTAACTGCTTTCTTATACTTTAGCAACCACTGCCACAGTTTTACTTAGGACTTTTAGTCTTGAAAAAGAAGTAATCTCAATGAATACTTTTCCATTGGAGTGTTTTAAAATTTTCATCATATGCTGTCTAGTACATCTGTTTTTACAAATTACTTTGCCTCAGATTTATTCATTGTATTATATGATTATAAATATCATGCCACTTTTGTGGTGACTTGTTTTAAGAGAGTTGAACTTACCTCATAGCCTTGACAGTCCTCTCTGAACATAAATTGGGTGTGGAGAAAGAAAGAGTGATACCTAGGAGTCACCATGCACAGTACCTGCCCAGTAACCGTGATGAGTGTCTGGTGTACATACAGGTCCAAGCAGTCTTTCCATTATTATTGGAATTTCTAAATGTCATGTAGCAAATCACTGTCTATGTGGCAGTAAAAATAGCAACCACTTGCTATGCTTTTTCATTTCTTTTTTTATTATATGATGCATTTTTATTTTTGAAACCATATGGGGCTCAAGAGATGGCTCAGCAGTTTAGGGCACTTGCTGCTCTTCCAAGGGACCTAGTTTTTATTCCCAGCATCTACATGGAGACTCACAACCATTTGTAACTCCAGATCCATGGAATTCATTGCCTTCTTACAACCTCCATGGGCATGCTCTCATGTGATACACAGACTTACATTCACACATATAAAGTGATATTTTTTTGAAAAAGAAAATTATCCATGTTCTTCCTTGTTTATAAAACCAGAAGATTTTGTTTTGTTTAGTTTGTTTTTAAAACTGTAGTTTCTTTAAAAGTTTTAAAATTTATTTTTTGAGATTGTAATTTAATTGCATTTCTGCTTTTCCTTTCCCCCAGCCAAATACTCTCATACACTGCACCTGGATCTTCAAAATCATGGTCTTTTTTCATGAACATATGTATATGTATTCCTAAATATAACTTTTGAGTCAATATATTGGTTCTTATATGTATGTTTTCAGAGCAAACTGTTGTACTGGACAACCAACTATACTCTTCTCTAGGGAGGACCATCTCCACTCACAGTTTTATTTTGTTACCTATAGTTCTTTGTGTAATATTGAGGCTTTATGGATTTTTCACAGTGCAATTTGGTATTTTCATTGGTGTTCTTGTTTAGTTCATGTTTGGGCTGTCATGGTGAGCTCTTACAGGTAAAGCTTCTGATATTACTGGGTGTTAGTGTTATCATGGTTATTGGAAGAGAAACTACAATCACTGATTGACTAAATCAGATTGTTCCCTAGCAACAGTCTATAAACATTCATTCTTATACCACAGATAAGTGTAGTCTTCACTTTTTATCAAGGAAAGTTATCTTTGGAACAGACAGAGGTGGCTACAGAAAACTGCAGCCAATCAACGTGCAGAGTTGGGAAGCCCAATTCAAATAGATAAATCTAGAAAATACTCCCACACCCAGGGCTCAGGGAGCATCGTGGAAGAGGAGACAGAAAGACTGTAAGAACAAGAGGACTGTGAGTTTTGCTGTTAGACTGTGTTTCATATTAATATCAGACTTTGATTTTAGAAACACTTTCAACCAGAAAAAATGTAAGTGAATAGTTTATTAGGTCAGACCTTACTGAGCTCAGAAATGTAATTTCCAAGATATGAATTACATTGTCTATGGCAGTGCTTTTGTATTATGATGAGAGTCCTAGGGAGTCCTCTTTCTTTTTCCCACTCAACCTTTGTGATTGGGAAATCACAATTCATATTGAAAGACCTCTGCACAATTGATGAACAACTGATGAAGCTCTCTCTCTCTCTCTCTCTCTCTCTCTCTCTCTCTCTCTCTCTCTCTCTCTCTCTCTGTGTGTGTGTGTGTGTGTGTGTGTGTGTGAAGGGATTGAATTGACTTGTGATAATCAAACTGTATGGATGAGACCAACATGGAATGTGCTCGAGACAATTCTGTAAACTGGAGATCTGGATGTGAGAGGAAAACAAAGAAAGGGAGAAGACGGGTGGGGCATGTGTACAAGCTCAAAGGCTTTACATATACCCTGTTCTCTAATGGCAATGCATACTCTAGACTCTAGACTCTTCAGTCTTCCAGTATACAGTTGCGCCATCAAGACTCTGGGATTTTCTGATCTATAGTTTAGACTGCTGCTGCTTCTGACTTCCAAGCTTAGAATGAGCAGGTACTTGTCACCCTTGCACTCCTGCCCACAGACATCCACTCCAGGAATGTTTGGCCTCTGGTTGTGTAAGTCAATTTAATCAGTTTTCTTTTATAGATATATTTTTATCATTTCTAAGCCTCTAAGGAACCCTGACTAACACTGGTCCAGCCCACCATCTTAGAGAATAATTGGTTTAAAGTCATTGGGTAAGCTACAAAAATTAAGCTGTTGTTGGGCAACACTAAAGAACATACAAATGAATATTTTGGAATTTTTCTTGTATGAAATATGGAACACTGATTTTATTCATAATATTTTAAAAATACATCTTGGAAAGATTTAATGTTTTAAAATATTGTCAGGATTTCCTGTTAAGCAAATCTCATGAGAACTATTTTGGACACTTTCATTATTTAAGCATCACTGTAATGGCCATGATTTCTTTTTGGTGTCAATGATATGTCTTATAGATACCATAAAGAATATTTCTCTCATGATTATCTTTTGTTTTCTTGCAATAATAAGTAGGAAAACAGATTTTCTGCAGATGTTTCTATTAGCATACTGAGTATTCTGAACCAGAAAGTCTAACTTAAATTAAATTAAAAGAATACACCTTTTAAAACTTTTGAAAATTAATTTATGTAGTTTCCTTCAGTATAATGCCATATGGAAATTTGCCTTGTAACATTCATGATATTTTTTATGTGAATTAATTTTAAGAAATCTGTTCCTCCTTTAAAATAATGTTTCAATACTTTTGGCAAAAATACATATAAATAAACATGAAATCATAAGTTATGTTTGTGGATCCAACAATTGACATACATGTGTTTTAATTTAAGATAAAATAATTAATAACTTTATGTGGACAGATGGTGTTATGGGTGCTTTCCAAATTCATAAATGAAGTGGAAAATAATTCTAGCTAATTGCTCTTTCCTTCAAGGCTGCAATATTGTTTGAATAAAGAGTCCTTTTGCTCTAAATCATTGCTGTGGTTTGGATACAAGTTATGTTAAATACTCATGGGGACAAGTGTTGATATTCAGCTGCCCTGCTCATCTTCCTATTTCCATATTATCATTTTGCTCAGTTCCACATGTGAGAGGAAAATATGTGGAAATCATTTTTCCGTGTTGTGCTTATTTTACTTAAATGTAATGTTCTCCAGTTCCATCTACTTTGTATGATCTAACCCTATTATTTATGTTCTAGTATATATTTGTACCATATTTTCTTTATTCCTTCATTGATTTCAAGGCATAAAAGCTGACTCTGCCTCTTGGCTACTCAACATTGCCATAATAAACATGGGTATGCAGGCATCTCTACAGCAAGCTCTCTTTGGTTCCTTTCATTCTGTGTCCAGAAATTGTGGAACTGGGTAGCATTTTACTTGTATTTTCATATATTAAGGATCCTCCTGAGTGAGTCTCAGAGTAGCAATATTAATTGTGCCTCCACCAACAATAAGGCTTAGAGTAAAAGAGTAAAGTCAAGATTTTCCAGTCAAATGGTCCCAAGAAACAAGCAGGGGTTGCCATCCTAATATCTAACAAAGTAGACTTTAAGCTAAAAGCAATTAAAAGAGACAAAGATGGTCATTACTTATTGATCACAGGAAAAACTGATCAAGAGGAGAATATTTATGCCCCTAATATAAGGGTATCTACCTATGTAAAAGAAACACTGCTAAAGCTCAAATCCCAAATCAATTCTCACACCCTAATAGTGGGAGACTTCAATAACCTACTTTCACCCCTGGATAGGTCAACCAGACAGAGACTCCACAGAGAAATAAGGAGTCTAACAGAGGTTATGATGCAAATGGATTTAATAGATATCTACAGAAGCTTCTACCCAAATGCAAAGGAATATACATATTTCTCAGCTCCTCATGGAACTTTCTCCAAAATTGACCATGTAATTGCTCATAAAGCAAATATCAACAGATATTTAAAAAAATGAAAATAATCCCTTGTAACATATCGGACCACCAGGATCTAAAGTTAGAGTTCAACCACATCAAAAATCAAAGAAAGCCTACCAACTCATGGAAACTAAACACCACTCAGCTGAACCACCTATGCGTCAAGGAAGAAATTAAGAAAGAAATCAAAGTCTTCCTAGAATTTCATGAAAATGAATCCACAACGTACCCAAACTTGTGGGACACAATGAAAGCAGTCTTGAAGAGGAAAATTCATAGTGCTAGATGCCTATATGAAAAACCTAGAGAAATCCCACACTAGAGAACAAACAGATCAGCTGAAAGCCTTAGAACAATTAGAAGCAAACTCACCGAGAAGGAGTAGACGGCAGGAAATAATCAAACTTAGAGCTGAAATCAATACAATTGAAACAAAAAGAACAATACAAAGAATCAATGAATCTAAGAGTTGATTCTTTGAGAAAGTCAAGAAGATAGATAAGCCCTTATCCAAACTAATCAAAAAGCAGAGAGAGAGTGTTCAAATCAGCAAAATCAGAAATGAAAAGGGGGACATAACAACAGACCCCCAGGAAATCCAGAGAATTATCAGATCATACTTTGAAAATCTGTATTTCACAAAAATGGAAAACCTAGAAGAAATGGACAGCTTTCTGGACAGGTACCATTTACCAAAATTAAATGAAGATCAGATTAATTACCTAATCAGGCCTATAACCTTGAAGGAAATGGAAGCTGTCATTAAAAGCCTCCCCAAAAATAAAAGCCCTGGTCCAGATGGTTTTAGTGCCGAATTCTACCAGACATTCAAAGAAGAATTATTACCATTACTCCTCAAAATATTTCACACAGTAGAAACTGAAGGAATATTGCCAAATCCTTTATCCCTTTTTTACTGAATGTAAAATTTGGTGAAATTGTGTCTTGGATTGTATTTGGAAACATAGGAAAGGGGAGTCAACATTTCTTATGTGCCCCCACCCCACAGAAGGAATTTCAGAAACATACATAGTATGATTATATATACATGTGTGTATATCTATATATATAAAATATAAGTAGTTATTTTGCTTTACTGTTTAGAAAGTAACAATAAGAGAAATTATTTAGTTTGATAAAATCACAAAAAAAATTTCTGCTCTGTAATCTGTGGAACTCTGACTGCAGAGTATGTAGATATTGAACTTAGGGACCAGGCAGCTATATTTCAATGTGGTTAAAAAAAAAGGACAGCTTGTCTTGGGTCTGCTGCTCCAGCTTGTCTTCCTTCTGAGGACTTGGGGGAGGCTTGTGGAGCTGATGCCCAAATGGGACCTTAGCTTGTACCTAGGATCTTTCTCTAATATTATACACTTTACGTAGCTATTGAGCCTCTACCTTCATTCCCATCCAAAACCTCATTGCTTTCTGTAGAAGCACACTAATATGAGATTCAGAAGTTGCACTGAAAATAAAAGCTGAATCCTATACATAGGATTCTGCCCTTTACATTTTTTTAGAGCAAATACAGATGAAACAGATCATAGACTGCCTGATCAAAATGCATGACGCTATGGGAAGCAGCTTGTGTCAACCCCAAGGTCAAGGATCAGTTGATCCAACAAGATGGGACACTATTCTTTAGGAGATGTGAACAGATGCCTACTAACCCCAGACAGGGCATCAATTACAGACAAAGTATAGATGTTGTGAGTCAGTCTTGATAAACCAAGAAATTTTACTGAGTTTCAGAAATATGGCCAACGGGTTACTTACCAGAACAAATATGACTCAAATACAGCTGCATCACCAAAGCTCATGCCAGCATGAGTGACAACCCACAAAAGCTAGTAATCTAGAGTCTACTTTCAGGGGGTGCAACAGATTGGAGAGTATCCTTCCTTGGTAGGTTTGTTGGTCAAAGCCTCTTCCAGGCATTTCGACTGGTTTGTTTCTTCTAAGCAAGTTCATTGATCTCTGCTTCTTTCAGGTGTCTCAGCTAGTCTGAGTGTCTTCTCTGTACCTGTTTTGCCACAGAGTTGCTCTCAGCAGTCTTTATTGCTTAAGAAATCTGGGGGAAAAAAGAGTCTAGTGAATTTGATCAGTTTCAGTGACTTCCTGAAGTTATTTGAGCTGTGGACTTTCTATCTTCAGGGAGCTTTCCTGCAGAATGGTGTGTATCATTTCCTCTTAGTTTTCTCACCTCCTTGTAACAACCCCGTCTTAAAATATACTTTAGCTTTACTTTTCTTTGTATTATATGTCTAAAGAAGTTTTCCTCCAAATTGGAAGGCTTTAACCTTAGAGAAAACTGCTATACAACAAAGAAGTTCCAGGGATTTCTTCACTTCCTGCAAAAATTGTTGAAGTAATTATAAAGACGTTTAATAGCTTACAACAACCAAGGGCTATTATTACCTGAAAGATAAGTTAGTAGAAGGTAAAATTTTGAACTGAATTACCATGCTTTTACTAGAAATTATTGAGTAGTTCAGTTTAATATTTTATAGTAGTACATGGTGATAACTGTTTAGTGTTGTTTTACATAACCAATAACTCTAAAATGCAATTTCTTTAAAAATAATGGGCACTTATTGTCTTACAGTTCCTATGAGTAAGAAATTCAAGCATACCTTGGCTGATTGCCTCTAAGTCAATGTCTCTCAAGAAAGTAGTCCTTTGACACATAGTTTTATCTTAATACTTGCCTGAGGTGGAGGCTCTGAAAGGATCAGCTTCTAAGCTTGTTCAAGTGGGTGTTGGCAAAGTTTGGCTTTTGTCCATACAATTGAATCACGATGTGACAGATGCCTTTTCATGGGGAGAATAATGTGGGTAGAAAGCAAGAAAGAGAGTATGTACAAGGTAGGAATCACCTATTTTTGGAACTAAAAACTGGGAATGAGAGCCCATTATTCTGTCGTATTCTGTTGGTTGGGCTATATCCAATAAGAACAGCCTTTATTTACAGATGTGAATGATGCCACATGGGGGTTACCAGTGTCCATGTGAGGAGCTACCAACCACAGTGACTAAGGGTCTGTCTTAACTATATACAATAAAAAAATGTAACATTGCCTAGAGCTGATGAGCTTTGTATTTGGAGGTATATAAGCACAATAAATACATTGAAGACACCATAAAATTTATTTATTCGCCTAACATTTTATGCATTTATTGCCTTGTAAAATTTTATTAAAGATTCTTTAATTGTTTACTATATTTAGTATTTGCTAATTTAGTATTTTTTTAGTTATTTTTATTTTAAGAAATTGATTATTGTCAATAATCTTTCTCTACTTTGTTTGGAAAAAGGGAAAAGTTAAAAATGTTGGAAGAACAGACAAGGGATGTAGCTCAGTGGTAGAGTGTTGCACAATATGTGAAAAGACCTGAGTTGAGTGCCACCCTTGCCCAAAATATCAACAACATCAACAAAACAAAGGTATTTCAAAATGAAATTTGTTTAGAAAAGTCAAATATATTGGATAAAAAACTTAATTTTGTTTTGTTAAGAGAAAAAAATAAGTAAATACTTGAATCCAAACATCTTTTTCTCTAACTTTGAGAAAATAGCTAATTAAGGTTAAGTTAAAAGTCAGTTCTTTTCAAATCTATCCATTTGCCTGCAAATTTTATCATTAGTGGACTCTAAACAAAAAAGCAAAAAGCAAAGCATGGCCAAGCTGCAAACCACAAACACTGAACATCTTGGGATCTGAAAGACCTTAGACTGGCACTTTGGATCCCACTCCCTCCAGAGGATCACCTGACCCAGTCTTAATGTTGGTGTTAGGAAAGTGGATCTGCCTGGAGTGGGTTCTAAACTAAGTCATATTGGGACCTTGGGACCTCCTGCCCATGCTGGGGAGGAGATAAAGAGATGTGGAGAAGAGAGAGTGACTGGAAGGGGTGGGAGGAGTAAGGGAGCTTGAACAATGATATACACAGATAAAAATATGGATTTATTCATAATAAATAAATAAATAAAAGAAATGTAAAATAATCAGTTCTTTCTCAACTCAAAATTTTAATATTAAAGTTCAGCAACTGAAAAAAAATTAGTTCTTCCTAATATGAAGGCATAAAGTTAACAATGAAATAAAAATGATAAGAAAACGTAAGGCAATTTTTTTATCCTTTAGTTACAAAGAGCAGGAATCTCCCAAAGCTTTGGTTTTAGTGCTAGCATTCAAATATGTTGCATGTGTTTTGTATCTGTTACTTAAAATTCCAACCTCTGAAATCCTCTAAAATTTTAAAATACTGAATTCACACTAAAATGTGATTGCTCAATATACACAGATTTATTTATCTATTCAACTATTCAGTTATTATATAGAATTCTTTATAGCTACATGCATAAGATATATGAAACAAATTAATTTCATAGTTATACTTGTATACCATTCACAAGATATCAAATTGTATTATACAGATATTACCAAATCTGATAAAAATACGAATTTTGAAGCACTTCTGATCCTGTGCATTTTGAATGAAAGATGCCTACTATAAACTTGTGACCTTCACTTACAAATATACTTGCCTTTCTAGTCAGTGGCAAGTTCCTGATGACATCCACTCACTATGCTCACTCCTTTGTGGATGCTGTGTTTGTTCATTTTGTACAAAGTATGTATTGAATATGTATACCTTTTACTCTTCATTGTATTACTGTCTGCTTTTAATAATTCTAGTACACATTTTGAAGACCTCTTTTCGGCATCTGCTCCCCTTGTATTATAATCTCTCTGCATAAAAGGTATAATTGTTTTCAAACAAAACTGTGTTGACATTAATTTAATTATTATAAATTGCATTGAAAACAAAATAATAGACAAAACCTTTAAGCCCTGCCATTCTGGTCTCATCTGCCATATGTGGAACCATTTCTCTTTTTCCATTGATTTAGCCCTAAAGTTAAATAATTCTGCTCATTCAGAACTCATTAATAAAATAGTCCCTCTGCCTTAATCAATTTTCATATTCTTTTTTCTACTTTTTGCCCTATTTCTCAGATCAGTTATCATCGTCTCCTTGAAGCATCATTTAAGCTTTTTGATGCAGCAAAATTCCATCACATTATAATGCCCATGATACATTTTGCCATTGTAAACTTAATTTATATTTGAGCATCATCTCTTTCTTTCTATGCTAAATTGCTAGTGTCCCAGTAACAAAGACTTGGAATCCATTTTGTATCACACTATCTCAGAATCTCATACTAAATTTGAGATCTAGAAATGTCTTTTGGATTGTCTGGATACAAGAATTGGGGACATTTGAACTCTGAAATACTTTTCTTCAAAGGTCCACATGGTTATCAATGATCTTGGTGGAATTTTCCATCTGTAGCAGTCCTTGTCTAATGTATTAGGGAACCAATCTGTGAATCCCCTGTCCTCAGCACCAATAAGAATGGAACAGTCTGTGGCCTGTCATTGAGAAAAGACTGCAAATATGATTCAATAAATGTGATTTTTCTTTCTTCCTTTTTTTTTTTTAGAAAATAGATTTTTTTCCATGTGCCCCCTTGTTCTCCCTCCCTTTCCCCTCCCAATTCCTCCTGCTCGGCCTTCAGCCTCCCTCCTCCCCATCCCCATCCCCTCCCCCCAAAGGGCAAGAAGCCCCAAGGTGATTTCTATAATCGGAAAATATTTACAGTGTTGAGAAATAGTAATGTTAAGCAAACAAAAAAATTGACTTTAATGATTTTTAAAGAAACCTTATGCAAATCACTGAATACAGTTTCATGATGCACAAAATAATTGACAAAATGTCTTTTAGAAATATCTTAACTTTTCAAAAGATAAGTGTAATACTCATAAGATTTATTTACTATGCATATGCATTTGCTGTGGCATAGAGTCCAAGTAAAACAATGGAAGCACTTCCATGCTGCTTGGCTTTCCAAGGCTTAAATTGACTAGTCTCTTTTTTGTTTACCAGATTTGTATTTGACAGCTTTCTCTGTGCATTATTAAATCCTAGAACCTTCCCCTTAATCTATTCTTGAATTCACAAACAAGGAAAAATGCTGACAATGGTCTAGAATTTATAAGATATTTTTATCTTTTTAGTAAATACAGCACTATAAAGACTAGATACATTAACAGAAGGTGCCTTGGCATAGTGTGTTACAGATGAAAAGTGCAACTACCTGGATGAATAAATCAAGGAAGCAGAATTTCATCCAAGAAAAAAGTCATTTTCAATGAGCAGGTTTTAAAGCTGTGACCATTTTTCTAGTTTCCTGTCTGCCTCGCCCTCCAGGTTCAGTGAGGTGAGTGTACCCTGATTCATTTCCTGCTGTTAAAAACTGTTTCCTGGCATAAAGCTGTCATAGACTGCCCTCAGAGAGGTAGTCAGTCGTCTCTCCATTCTTTGGACTTATTCCAGAATCAACTCTTCTCAGTTCAGCTCAGCCCTTTAATTCTTTACCAACCATCACTTAAGTTCATCTCTTTTATACCTTATATAAAAATCTAGTCATATGTAACATTATGTGTGTGCATGTGCATGTGTTGTGTCAGAGAGAGTATGTAATATATATATATATATATGTATGTATGTATATACTACTTTAAAGGTAAAATTTTAAAGTATCTAGTTGATGTATAGAAAAACCACAACTGATAGCAATGACTAAGAGGATTCTAGCAATGTGGGAGCATCACAGAAACATTAATTTTAGCATCATTAACAAGTTTGAAGTCCTACAGTCTGCATTTTCTCCTTATACATTCCAGTAAGCCTTTAATTTATTCACAATATATCCTCATACTTCTTTTATAACCATTGTGTAACTATAAGAAAAATATGGTCACTATCATGCTTGGCAAATATTGATAGAGATGCTTTGCTTTTGTGTTTTATGTCCATTTAAATAAAGATTTACTCAGTACTCTAAAATCATTGGGAATTTTAATGGTACATTTGATATAAAAAATGTATGCAAAAACATAATTTATAAATTTTTTGTGTATGTATTGTCTACTTGCAATGTATGTTCACCTGTAAATCCTAGTGCCAACAGAAGTGTGTATTGGATTCCCTGGAACTTGAGTTATGAGTGGTTGTGAACCACCATGTGTATACTTGCAACTGAATCCAGATCTTTTACAAAAGAAACACACGATTTTACACTCTTGAGCTAGGTCTTTAGTACCCAATTTTAATTATTCTACTCATCTTGGTTTTTTTTTAATTGAAGCTACAAAGCACTGAGGAAGTGTAAGAAAAAAATGATTTTGAATCTTGATTCTAGTTATAATACAGTGATAGAATATTTTCTCACATCAGAAAAATACTTGCATAAACTTTGTGTAGAAAATGTTATTCAATTTTTAGTTGAATTCAAATTCAATTCAACAATATTTAGTTGAAAATTTGGTTTTCTTGTACCAACAAGGAAATTGTGTAGATTTCTTCACCAGTTATTACAGAATAACAGCTGGTACACAGCTGTCCCTTCATTACATGACAACATGCAGGTGTTCATAGATTGTGACCTTATGAGCACAGTTTGGTCTTTAAGATAGAGGGAAAAAACTTTTCTCCTCCTCCTTGACCTAAATCAAATGGGCCATTGATTTTTAAAAAGCTGTCACTCTAATTTGAAGTCTGGGAAAAAAGATGATGTAGGCAAATATTGAGGACAACATAGATTTTAACCCATTTTTCATATAATTGCTCTGTGGAATGTTCTGATCACAGTGTACCTCATGGACCTTAAGACTGTGTCACTAACTTTAACAATGACTTTGACTTGATTTCAAGGGTGGGATACTTTGTGATATGTAGTAGGACAGGTCCATAGGGTTGAGGAAATTGGCTCAAGCCAGTTGCCATTGCATGCACATAACATACTTACTTATGTGCCTACCTAGAATCTGCCTGAGGACCTAGCAACAGCCACTGTTCAGAGATCTTGATCAAACAGAATTTTCCTGAAGGCCTAGCAACAGCCATTGTCCAAGACTCTTGATTTTGTCAGCTAATGAGGGGCAACCACATAATGTCACTAGATTGGGTTGCAGGTCCTGGGAGCAGAGTATATAAGGTTCTCCCTATTGATGAGTAAAGGAGATAGCCAATTTCTTCCACCTGACTCAGGATGTCTGAGACATTGACATTGAGTCTTCTCATCTCATCTCCTGTGAGAGATGTTAGGACCCAGGAAAGCAGCAACAGTGATAGAGAAATGAGATGATTCTCAAATCCAGTTCATTGATAGCATTATTCTGGTGGCTACTATAATTATCAGAAATCAGATTTTTTTTAGAACATGTCCTGATAATTTATCAAATTATCTCTTCCTAGGTAAAACAAAAACAAAAACAAAAACAAACAGTTGTCTTGATAAAGGACAAAGTATTAACCTGAACTCAGAAAGGACAATTTTTCTGTCTTATTTTCCTCATTACTAATCAGGAAAACAGTGTATGATTTATAGACTACTGTGGGATTTGTCAAACACACACATACAAAAAAATGAAAAAGTCAATCAAGGACCACTTTAAAACTCAATTACCTTGGTTTAATCACCACATATTAATATTTAATATTAAATTATCCTGTGATAGTTGGAGAGAAAACAAAAAAAATTCAGTAAATAATGTTATGATGTAAGATGAAAAACTTCAACCTAGAGATATTTGTCAGATAGGACTATAGAAGAGTCTAATGGCTGAAGGCTATGAAATAAAGGAAGAGTGGCTAGAGAAGTAAATGGAAATTGAGAGTGAGGGGCATCATGGTGGGCAATATAGATAGTGAGGTCAGAACAATAGAGAGAATCAAGTTGACTAATAATGTTAAAGAATAAGTTAGAGAGAAAACAAACCAAGATCTCATTGGAACATCCACAGTCTCAGATCAAGAAACAAAACAGATAGTCAGGAAAACAGGCTTGATCTTAAGGTGAGCCCATGACACCTGTACAAGGGAATCAGAGCCTGTGACTGTATGTGACACTGAGAACTAAATTGTTCTTGGGCTGATACTACTAGAATTATTGGCATGAATGAGCAGTGAGTATAACTGAATGTGGAGCAATTTGAGTACAGATGATTCTACTCATGATGATAGAAACTATGATAGTTCATTACACGTGGGTTTTATTCCATAGATAGAAAATGTTCAGTAGAAATTCTTATTCAAACTTGTAAAAAAAATGTAAGGCAATACTTTGTATCATTTGATGAAAAAAATACCACATATCTTTTAACTTATGTAGAAGATGTTCCTCTTGATCAAAGGCTGAAGACTAGGTAGGTTGGGATTTGGAGAGAGAATGTTAAAGACCTCTTGTTTCCCTGTGATTGGTAGACAAGAATGACAGGGTCCTTTCTTCAAGTCTATCAACATAGTTGGCAGTAAATTAGACACGGAGGTAATGACTGGAAGAGGAACAATCAGACATTCCAGTGTTCCTGCAGTGGTCTGGGGGTTGTGTTCACTACAACTTTGCTCAATTATCAGTTCAAATCAGGGAACTATTATAGATTAAGATCAATTTTTCTCTTTTTTTTCTCTTTTTTTCTTCCCTTGTATATTTTAGTAAAGACATTTTATACTTTCATAAAATTGGACATATGGTTTCAATTTAGATTTCTGATTAGGTACTAAGAAGAAATAAGATTAGTTTATTATTTTTTATTAAAAAATAATTTTCTTTCTAGTCTTTTCTTCTTCTACCTTCCCCATGCCTCCTTGATCTTTCTCAAAATCATGGTTCTTTTTCCTTTAACTGTTGTTATGCACAGATGTGTATAAGTACATAAGTACTAAGGCTATTTTGTGTTACTTATGTTCATATTTTTTGCTTTTGGTTGTTGTTGAGTATCGAATTTTGGAATGTTTAACATTATAATTTGATATAAATAAAAATGTATCTATTATTAAAATATTGCTAATTAAAAATATTTAGCAAATTTATGTGAATTTCATTGTAAATAAAAAAGGAAGCATTTTAAGTAAAATCAAGGCCAAAACAGTGTTGTCCACTCTCTCCATTAATGTTCAACACATTGTTTGAAGTTGCAGCAACAGGGCAAGAAGACATAAAAGTATAAAAAGGAAAACATCCATGTACCCTTATTTGAAAATCATGATTCTCTCTATAACATATGTTAAAGACTCTACTAGAACTCTTCTAAATCTGAAAAAATAATCAATAAAGAAAAAGTTACAAAGCTGACAAACAAAAGTCAGTAGCTCTTTTATATACAAATGACATACTAAGAAGGAAATTGGGAAATGAAACAATTTATAATAGCACAATAAATTTGCACAATTCCTCTAACCAAAGAAGAGAATGAGTTGTACAATGAAAATGTTATGACATGAAAGAAAGAAATTAAGGAAATAGAAGTAAAATCTTCCTTGCTCATAGTCTGGAAGGGTTAGTACTATAAAAATAGTTGTCTTACCAAAAGCAATCTGTAGATTCAATGCAGTCACCAGTAAAATTATAATACAATTATTCACTGAAATTGAGAGCCCATATTAAAATTTGAAGGAAAGCATAAAGACCATGACTCTGGTTAGCCAAAACACTCCAACCAACCATCCAAACAAACAAACCAAAAAACTCAACCTCCCAACCAACCAGCCAACCAACCAAACAAACAAACAAAACTTAGACACTAAAAAACTGCTAGGAGCATGACCTAACTTGATTTAAAGTCCTACCACAGAGTCATAGAAGTAAAAGGAGCATGGTTCTGGCACAAAAGCAGACACAATGATCAATGGAATGGAATCAAAGATCCATGTGTAACTCCATGTACCAACAGCCACCTGAATTTTAACAAAGATGCCAAAGATGTACTTTAAAGAAAAAACACTATCTTTAATAAATGATCTTAAGAAATGCATGTAAAGGAATGAAACTTGATTCTTCTCTTTCACTCTGCACACAAGTCAATTTCAAACGGATAACAAAAGTCTCAGTGACAGAACTGAAACTCTGAAACTTCTAGAAGAAAGAATAGGAAGCATATTCCAGGATATAGTCTCTGGGAAGGACTTTCTGAATAGAAGTCTGGTCACCAAGGAAATAGAACTAACAATCAACAAGTGGGACCTAATTAAATTAGAAGGATTTTTAACTGAAAAAAGAAACTATTAAGCAATTGAAGAGGCAGCCTACAGAATTGGAAAAAAAAATGTCTTCCTATGTATATATCTGGTAAGAGTATAAGTGTACAGAATAACCAAGAAACTAAATAAACTAAACACTGAGAAATAAAACTCAATGAAAAGTGAGCTATACAGCATTGATACAGGGAGGAGGAGCTTGATGCTGCTTCAATGTGACATTCCAGACTTTGTTGATTCCTCATGGAAGGCCTTATCCTCCTTGAGAAGTGGATGGGAGTGGGGGAGCTGAATGAATGGGAGTAAGAGAGGAGAGGGGAACTATGGAAAACATGTTAAAAAAAAAAAACTTTTAAATAAAAAATGTCAAAAAAGTGACCTACTGGGGCTGGAGAGATGGCTCAGCGGTTAAGAGCACCGGCTGCTCTTCCAGAGGACCCGGGTTCGATTCCCAGCACCCACATGGCAGCTAACAACTGTCTGTAGTTCCAGTTCCAGGCAAACACCAAGGCAAATAAATAAATAAAGTTTTTTTTTTTTAAAAAGTGACCTACTATGCTGAATAGAGAGTCCTTAGAAAAAATACAAAAGGTTATGAAACATTTTAAAAAGCATTCGCATCCTTAGCTAGTACAAAAATGCAAAATAAAACTACCTTGGTTTAAACTTACCCCATTTAGAATTACTGGGGTTTAAAAAAAATTCAAACAACAACAAAAACCCCTAGGAAACACTGAGGTTGATGTAGGGAATAGGAAACTGTTGATGGGCCTGCAAACTGGTGCAGCTGCTATGTAAATCACTATGGAAGTCCCCTGTCTCATTCAGACTAGGCATAGATCTGCCATGGGACCTTTCTATACCATTGCTAGGCATAGACCCCAAAGACCATTTCCTATGGCGGAGACACCTGCTCATTCACATTCATAGCCTCTCTTTTCACAATAGCTGGAACACAGAAGCAGTCTTGATGGGTAGTAGCTGATGAATAGATAATGAAAATGTGGTACATTTATACAGTGGAATTTTAGTCATCTGTAAAAAAAATTAAATTATAAAAACTTCAGATGGGTGAACGGATCTGGAAAACATTATGCTGACTGAGGTAATCCAACGCCTCAAAGAGACAAACATCATATGTTCTCACTCATATGTGGATGTTAGTGTTAAATCCTTAGATTTTTGTGTTTAATTTGGAGTACTTATAGATTCCAGGAAAGCAGTAAGCTACCATTGGTGAGAATATAGAAAAAGATATTAGAGGAATGAGTATAGTTGAACACATGTGAAATGAAAGAGGAGGGGATTATCTTATTGGGGAAGTAGGTTTAAATGGAGAGAATGCAAGGAGGGTGGGGCAGGGGAAGTGGTATTAAAAGACATATCAGATACTAAGGATATTTGAAAAGCCTTATGGAAACCTACACACACACACACACACACACACACACACACACACACACACACACACACACAAACACACACAATATATATATATATGAGTTTGATTGGATACACAGTGGATATTGCTCATCCCAGGAGCCATAGGTTGCCAAATAAAAAGGCCAGTACTAGCTGTCCCAGATATTCCCACAAATATTACATGCTGTAGCTATTGCTCCTGGTTTCCCACAAGAAATTCATAATAAGATTGTATTGTTGAAGATACTACAAATATTGACCACAAGACATAGAAAAATAAAGTTATCACTGACAAGGGTGTTTCCTTCCTGTAGTCTAGTTGTCATAGTATTGAATGGTGTTATGCAGGGTGTGAGGACATAGAAATCATCAATAGTCTCATCCTCTATGAATCCTGTGAACTTCAATAATAATGAACAGCATGCCGAAAAATTCCCTTGTATGCAATAGCATCAGTAATGCTATAGGAGTAACCATATGCCCTTTTATTGTATTTATAATGTTCTCTACATGAGGTAACACATACCAGGTATTGTAAATCTGGGCAAGATTCAAGCTTGGGAAGATCACAGATGCCCAGGGTGTACTTACTACTATTATTTTACTGAATGGACATAATGTAAAACTAACTAACTAAGAAGTTCTAAGCTCTAAGAGATCTCAACATAAAATTTAATAAAGATCTCAGATCTCATCAGATCTTTGTGCAGTGGATGTTGCTACACGCAGAAACATACAATCATTCAAAGTGAAAAAACTGACTGTGGAGTGTTCAGCCTACAATAGAGTATTCATATCATTCTCCCTCTCCAAGGCTCAGAGACCATTACAGAAGGGTGAGTTAGAAAAACTGTAAGGGTCAGAGGTTAGGGAGAATCAGACATAGCAGTATCTTCTGGACTCTACAATACCTTCGCATTTATGAACTCGTAGAAACTGTGACTTTCCACACAAAACCTGCACAAGATCACCACAGTCAACATTCTAGCTTGAAGCAGGAGTTCATGAATCCCTCACCCCTACTGAGGAGCTAGGGACATTGGTGGCTTCTGAGAGAGGAAGAGTCAGTTTTCTTTATGAGTATGGCTCTTTGTAGGTTGAGTATACTCAGTGCATGGTCCATACCCATGGGTATATAAGAAGGCCAAATTTGAGTCAATGGAATATTAAATTACATAATGAAGAGAACATAAATTTGGTGGGTTAAGGACTTAGGGGTAAAAGGTAGGATTTTAAGGGAGGAAATGCAATGAATATGATTAAAATACATTGTATGAAATTCTCAAAGTATTAACAAAAACAGTATTTTTTAAAAGTCACAGTGGAGACTGAACTAAGCAATATTGGGACAGTGGGACCATGGGACTGCCTGCTGCCTGCCCAGGGAGGGGATGGGGAGTTGTGGAGAAGAAAGAATGACCTGATGTGGTGGGAGGGGGAAGGGACCTTGAATAAGGATATACAAGGATAGAAAGTGTGACTTCTTTGTTAATAATAATAATAATAATAATAATAATAATAAAATTTAAAAAAAGTCACATGAACACTTGGGCTGGTGTGTAGCCAATTAAAGATCTTCATAGAATCTAAGACTCTCAATGATTTGACTGTTACATAAAATATGATAATGTTCCCTTTTATATAAAGCGTAATTGACATCTAACTAATATAGTTCTGTTAAATAAGCATCATACATGTTAGTAAGAATTAATGACAATTCAATGTGTAAACTTTTACACTTTTGAGCCAGTAATAGTTCTGGAGTCTTACCACTACATATGGAAAGTCACATCTCATACTTCTGAAGATTTATGTGCAAACATTAGGCCTGGGCACAAATATCATTCCAACTCAGGTATTTCCACAATACATCTTAAGACTTATAAAAATCATGAGAGAAGGTTTGTTGACCAATTAAACATCTCATTTCTCAAAATAATAGGATTTCTAACCAGTCTCTTGGGCTAGTGTTGAATTTGTCACATTTTATAAAGTGTATCAGAAATCCTTGAAGATACAGCTTATCATTTTAGGTCCCTGTTTTCCTTTGGAATTTAGTCAGACCTATACCTAGTAAAAGTTTTTAATTGTTTCTTTCACCCCAAAGACCACTTTGTTGTATTCATTCATTTCCACCAGCCTAACTAAACTTTTGTTACTATTGTGAGTAAAGCTCCCTTTCTGGTGCCAGCTGGCAGAGATCAAGAAAATGTGTTACATTAGATTTGTTGCACAATATGAGAGGATTTCCTGCATTTTCCTGTGCTCTGACCAATGGAAGAAAATCAGAAGTAAGTGTATATGGTTTTTGAATTAAGAATAGCCTTCTTGAAGTTTGCATGTTTGCATATTGGGTTCAGTGCCAGCCCTGTCCTTAGTACATGATAGAAAAACAACATCTAACATTTCATAGACTTGCCAATAAAACTGCTACAAATAAATTGGCTTGTTGAGTACTTTCTAGAATAAAGAAAATGTGTGTTATAACTGTAATAAAACCTAGCCACTATATAGCTCATCTACTTTTCCTTTCAACTAGCAATTCAACTGTTCAAAATCAATTGGTTTTGAAAACCCTTGTGCCACAGGATCCTGACAGCTAACAGTATCGGAGTGGAGCAAAAGCCTATGCAGTCCATAGGAAGCCTATGGTAAGAGACCATGGGGACCTGGTGCCTGGGATGCAATGTCTACTCAGAAAGTCTCCAAAAGCTCAACATTCCTTTTCTTTTTGTTGAACAGAAAATGAAGGGATAATTGAATGGATGAAAAAGATACAAATGTCCTAAATTATCACATTTGAAACTATTTGCTTTCTAAAGTGCCATGAGCCTTTATGCAGTCTTGGGTATTGTTATATATTATTATGAAAGGAAATGTTAATACCTCTTCAGTGTCACTCATCTGGGAAAGTATATTATGTTTTAGCTAGCATCCATGTAGATTAGTAACAGGGATTAACAAAAATATCTTATTATATGGTATTGAGAGGAACAATAAAAGCATTTCATAGTTTTTAAATTTGAAAAGTATGTGATTAAATGGGCAAACATACCCAAGGAGCTCAGATATTAGAGTATTGTGCAACAGATTCTTATCCTAAATAATCAAAGAAAAATAAATTTATAGAGAATAAAGTACACCATTTTAGTCATAGCTTTTAATATATTTCCCTAACATTTTTGTTGCATTCAAATACTTTTAAATAGGAATAAAATAATCCTTAGATTTCTGCTTAAGTGGTATTCAGGAAAGACTTTTTTTCCAGTCACTTAATTGTTTACAGAAGAGAGGAAAATGAAATAAGGAGAGAAAAGAGAAGCAGGAAGAAAGACATCTGTGTGGTCTAATAAAATAGTGATGGAGTCTGCAGACTTGGGACAATGCAGAAACTCCTGAAAATACCCCAGTCTAAATGAAACAAAGACTATTCCCCAGTGGTAGTTTTTTTTTTTTTTTTTTTTTTTTTTTTTTTTTTTTTTTTTTTTTAAAAAAAAAAAAACTTGATTGACTAGTTTATGATATACTCAAATATCTGGTTCATGTTAGAGAGAAAACTGGCTTTAAAAACATCTGTAGCTGTAAAGTTGCTGCCATGGAAACCACACTCCACTTCCCTTCTAAGCACTTCGATTGTTTTGGTCTTTGTACTTAGTGATGCCCTTTCAGCCATTTCCTACATGGGAAAGAAAACACTGAAGTCCAGAACCAGATGGAAGAAGTCTTGTGATGAACACATGCTTGGTTCCCCTAGGAACGAAGCTTCAAATCTTTGTTAACAGAGCAGAAGACTGGAAACTGAAAATTAAAAAAGATTTTACCGGACCAGAAACAACTGATGTTGATTTGCATGGTGATGGCTGCTCTGCCTGGCCGAGAGAAACAAGCTTTCAGGGAGAAGTTAAGACCAGCCCGTGCTGCCGAAAGAGCTTGCTTATGTAACGACTTAAGAACTTAATTTCAGGAAGGTATTCTAGTTTCTCTTATTCTTGTGAAAATTCATCAAGATCAAGGTTAGGAGAAATTCTTGTGGTACCAAAGTGCCAGGCATGAGGGAAGCAATGGATTAGGGAACAGATCCCCATGGACTTAGCCATTTCTCCCCTCTGATGGCCTATGATTAGACTGGCTATGCAGCCCAGTGCTGCTAAGCACCTGCTTCTTAATACTGATACGGAGTTTCAGCAGCTTTGGGCCTTGCTGCTGCATCAGCTCAGGGCATTATTGTCTAGGACCTTGAGTGTCTTCATTGCTACCCAGTACACCTTCCATTTTATTAGCTGAGTCAGCCCTAGGAGGTAGGCAGCCAGAATAGAAATCCCAGACTTTAGAAGAAAGCTGTGCACAGTCTGAGCTGTAGCTACTAAGTAGACCCATCCACTTCATAGAAATGGATGATGTGACCATTTTGACCTGTGTAAAAGAAAAGGTTTGCTCAACCAGTAGTCTTGTAGAAAAGTGGAGATGTGTTTGCTCAGAGCAGCACCCTTGGGCATTCTGGAAGGAGGGATACTTTGAAGTGATCACTCACCAGAATACTAAGTACCTGCTGGGGCACCTCAGTAAGTCCTTCCTTCCAGTAGTGTAAGCCACAGGGCATATAGAGTAGGTGCTGGTTAAAGAGATAACCACAGAGTAAGAAAAATTCAGACTTTCCTGAAGAGTTAGGTGAAGGAAGAGAGTAAGAAGAGCTAGACAGATGCCTAAGATGCTCACGGAGGTTTGAGGCTGATGGAAGCCAGCACTGAAGGTGAAATACAAGGAATGATGTGTGATTATGGCCTTCCCATATACAAGGAAAATTTAAAAACATAGATAGGGAGGAAACAGAAGGAAAGAGTTTCTGTGGCAGAGGTAGGATCATCATAGTATCTGTCAATCAATGGAAAAGTAATCTGGATCTATAATTAGACAGATCTTTCAAAGAAACTTGTGAATGACAAACTGGAGGCTACCTCCTCTTTTTTGAGAGAGCTGATAGGTATCTTTTTGTCTGTAAAAGATCTACCTTTGTCTGAAGGTAGATCAGTCAAAAATTTGATGATCAACATGTAGTAATGAGGACAAAATATGCAATGAAGTAATAGGCAAGAGAATAAACAGGGTGTGGCAGATGAGTCTTTGAAAGATGTGTGAGTTCTTATATTGAAACTGACACCTATTTCTGGACCTCTGCTTTTATTGTTCTGTGAGTCCTATATTTGATGGTAAAACAAAATTATATCATGGGATAAACACAAGGGAAGTTGGACATATTTAGAGTCACCCATGGCATGTACTAACATGTTCATGAAAATCTCAACTAGAAAGGATCTTCAATAAGATAGTTGGTTTTTATCTTTTCTTTTTTTTTTATTTTTTTGCTGGTATAACAAAGTCAAAAGATGTAACTTAAGAGGCATCCATCCTTCCATCCATCACAAGTGGAGGAAGCTGCCATCCTTTATCAGAAGTTTCCTTACATTACAGTATATTCCAAATAAAAAAATCGAAATAAAGGAAGAATGAATTACAAACAGTAACAGACTGTTTCCAAACCTTTCCACTCTCACTGAGCTCTGATTACACCACTTAAAAATTCCATATTCACATTTTGAGCACTGTAATATTTGATGGCTCTTTTCCTATTCTTTGTTTTCTTCAGCCCATATGGATTTAAAATGCAGCAAGTTTTTAAAAAATGTGTCAGAGAAATCAAGAACAATGTTTGTCATAGAACAACATAGTATGATAGAGTTATTAAAAGTTTGTGGGCATGTGATCACAAAGCTCAAGCTTTGGGATCATTGCTTGTTCATTGAGCATTCTATTTTCTTCTCACAGGATCATTATATGTCTCTCAACGGAATTCCATACCCCACTTTCATTTTCTAAACCACACATCAATATTTCATCCTCATTCATAACTCATCATTGTGCTGTTTCCCGCCCCTTCTATTTTCAAAGCACTAAGGTCAACTTTCTGTGCCCCACACCCTGGTACCTGAATTATGACACATGTATACATCTTTTATGTTTCTCAGTGGCTTCTGCCAGTTATCTCAAAATATAAACTCCTGTAGATCCCCTTCTCTGTTTTCCTTTGTCTTCTTTTTCTTCCTTTTCTTCAACACAATGATCATTTCCTCTTGATTTCTGTGCCTTTGCTACTTTTCCTCTACCAAATCTTCAAGTGTCTGAATTGATGAATTCTTGGCCCCATATATTAGTTTCTTCAACATGTTTTTTTCCAAGGTGATTTCATTGCTTGCTGTAAGTATAAATCCAGTACACACTAGGAAGGTTTTCAAATGGTCATACTTACCACTGAGCTCTTAAGAAATTTGCATTTCAAACTGATTCTCTAACACCACAGTTAGGTTCTGTGTATAGTTTGTAGTATAATCTAAAGATGAGGAGGCAGAGAAGTGGGGAAGTCAGAGGAGGAAAAGGAGGTGAGATGGCATAAAAATCTTGTAAATTTCAAAGCAAATTTCTCTCCAAACTCTTTTGCTTTGTCATCTCTCTTTAATTAATTAAATTTGTCATGTGACAATTTCAAACCTGTGAATAATGCATTATAATTACTCTCACCTCCACTCTTCTCCACCTTCCTCCTACCCTCAGCAACCTTTCTTCCATACAAGTCCATTTTCAAGTTTACAGAACACACTAAAGGATTTTGCAGCCATATCACTTGCAGTGACTCTATTTGGGCAATATGAAAGCATTTCTTAGTCAGACTATAACTTCAGCACATGCTGAAGAAGGTTGTAGTAGGAGGTTTCTGGCCCAGACTTTCATGCCTAGACCTGAGATTCGAATCCACTCGCAAGCCCAGTGCCACTTAGCATCAAATAATCATACATTGGCTTATATCAATTTTATGCTGGTTGGGCCCAGGCATATAACTTGCTAACTCTTTACTCTTAAACTAACCCATTGTTCTTACCTAGTTCAGCCATTTGGCTCAGTAGGTTTTCTTATCAGCACGGCAACTTCTTTTCTCTGCTCTTGGCATTTCTGCTCTGTTCTACCTGTTCCCAGAGTTTTCTTAGTCTGGTAGACCTGCCTACACTTCCTGTATGCCTTTGGCCAATAAGAATTTTTATTAAACCAGGAGACGGGACAATTATTCACAATGCAACAACATAATCCCACTACAGAAAATAAATGGACCTATCTTACACTGGAGGTCTTTGGGCTTTTCTTTACCTAAGAGGAGGGGGGCTTTCCAAACATTTTCTGACGTAGCACCCATAGTACATGAAATCAATCTCCATCTTTTACCATTTTGATGATATTCCATAGTAATTTCTGTAACTGGAGAGTTTACATTATTCATTTTGCTTTTTGCTTGTTTATTTGTGTTGCTGATGTGGCTAGTACAACTAGAAAAGTCACAGCTGGCTTATTACTGAAAAACTGGTCAAAACAATGTATATACAATAGTTTCCACTAAATATTTATAAAATACAAATGAATAAATGACTACAAAAGCTCACTTCAGAAATATTTCTAATGAAAAGAAGATCAAAAACTAAGACAGACTTCAATCTTTGGTGAAAGTTTAGCTAAAATAACTATTTGAGTCAGTTGCTTACACAGTTAAGATTATTTATAACATGCTGGATTTCATAGCATTCTATATGAACTTAGATTCCTTTACCTTTTTTCCAGAGAGTAAAATTTATTGTTTCTTTTTAGTTTTTCCTTGTCCTGAATCAATTTCCTGTCCTTGATACATGTTCCTCTAACCCATAGTCATATTACTAGGATTTGCTTTTTCTTTTAAACTACAGATATTTTCCAACTCAATGATCGGTTTATTAAATTGATAATTCTATTTTTAATGTATTCCTGGGCTTGAAAGTAATAAAATAAGATGTTCATACAAGGTTGTATAGGTGCCAAACCTTTCTAAAGAAAAAAATGTGCTTTTCTTAACTTTTTATTTAAATGTAATTTAAATAAACATATGTATGATGTGAATAAAGAGATCAGTGAGGGCCTCCTTTCCATACCAATATATATATATATATATATAAAATTTATATATATATATAAAATTACCAGCAGAACAGAAGCCTGCTAAACTGAAGGAGTGCTCAGCTTTTACCCTGCTGTCCTGTCAGCACAGTATGGCCTGATTTGAAATTCATATTACACAATGAAACATGTGTTTTTATATGCCTGGATTCTTTCCTATGGCCTAAAAAATTCATTCATGCTGTCATGAGTAGCCATTTTTCATTCACTATCTGTGATGTTTTGTTGCTCTGGAGAGTTCACAGTCTATCCCTTTTACTATTGGGTGGAGTTGGACTTGCTCCCAGTTTCTGTGTCATGAATAACGCTGCTATAAAATTTTTCTGTATGATCCTTGAGATATCTACGCAATGATTTTCATTGGATATTATCTTTATAATGGGACTGCAATGTTATATGTACATAATATGTATGTATATATTGAGAGTTTTGGGATACTACTTGATAAATTCCCAAATTATTTATATTGGTTTAACAGTTAAACAAATAAGAGTTCATAAGAATTCCACTAACAGCATATCTTTGTTTACTTTGCGTACTGAAACTTTTTCAGTTTTAGCATTCTAGTGGATACGCAGTGGTATCTTGCTGAAGTTGTTATTTGTTTTCCCTGATGACTAACATTCTTATGTACTTTATTATGTTACTTGGATATGACAGTTAATCTACATTGTTAATATGAATGGATTTAAGTCCAATTGGGTAGATATATCTGGGTAATGTCTGTGAGTGTTTTGGGAGATTTTTCCACTAAGGAGGGAGTGATCACTCTAAATTCAGGTGACACTGGGCTATGGGCTAAAATCTCAGACTGATGAGAAATTCAGCTGAGCAACATCAGTCCTCTCTCTCTCTCTCTCTCTCTCTCTCTCTCTCTCTCTCTCTCTGCTTCCCAACTCTGCATTATACATGCAGTATTACTGGCTGCTTTAAGTTCCTCACAGCACATATTCTAAGCCATGGTGGACAACAACTCCTCAAAGTGTATGCTAGAATAATTCTTTTCTACCTTAGGTTGCTTTGTCAGGTATTTTATACTTTATTTTTATTTAGCTGTTTCCAGTGTCCTTCCTTTGTTTTCTTTTCTCTATTTTTTTTTCATTTTACCCCTTCTTCTATCCCACTGTTTCCCTCTCCACCTTCATTCACTCCTCGGAGGGGCTAAGGTCTCCCTTGGGGAGTCAAAAAAATCTAGTTGATGCAGAACCAAGCCCCTCCCCTCTGCATCAAGACTAAGGAAAGTATTTCTCCATAGGGAATGTGTTCCAAAGAGCCAGTTCATGTATGGGAATAAGTCTTGATCCCACTGCTAGGTCCCCCTCAAACAGACCCATGCCCACAACAGTCATTCACACTCAGAGGGCATAGTTTAGTCCCATGTAGGTCCCCCAGCTGTGAGTTCAGAGTTTGTGAGCTCCCACTAGCTCATCTTTGAAGAAAGAAATTGATAATGATAACGGAAAATGGAAAGATTTCTCATGTTCTTGCATAGGTAGGATTAATACAGTATAAATGGTGATCTTACCAAAAGCAATCTACAACTTCATTGTAATCCTTATCAAAATCCAAACACAATTCTTCACAGACCTTGAAAGAACAATGCTCAACTTCATATGTTAAATCAAACACCCTAGGATAGCCAAAAATATCCTGTACAATAAAGGAACTTCTGCAGCCATCACTGTCCTTGAACTCAAGCTCTAATATAGAGCTGTAGTAATAAAAGCAACTTGGTATTAACATAAAAACACAAGTGGATCAATAGAATCAAATTGAAGATCCTGGCATTAATCCACACGCCTATGAACACTTGATTTTTGACAAAGAAGCTGATATTATACAATAAAAAAAAAAAGAAAGAAAGCATTTCAACAAATGGTGCTGGCATAACTAGATGACAACATGTAGAAAATTTCAAACAAATCCATATTTATTATCCTTCCTTTGTTTTCTACATCCAGTATTTTGATTATCCTGTGATGTAGGGAGTCTCTTTGCTGGTCCATTTTATTTGGTGGTTTATATGCCTTTGAGATCTTAACAGGCTTTTTTCTCTTTAAATTTTGTTTTTTAAAAATATATATTATTTTGTTCAAAATACCTTCTATGCATTTCACTTAGTTATTTTTTTCTCCATCTTCTATACCTATTTCATAGATTACAGTTATTGCATGCTTTGCTCTTGTTTTTAGATTTAACATTTTCTTTAATGGATCCATTCCTTCTACCTTGTCTTTAAGAACTGATGTTCACTATTCCACTTGATTCAAACTTTTTGTAAGGTTTTACTCAAAGTTTTTGTTTTTGTTTTGTTTTGTTTTGTTTTTAAAAAAAAACTAAGATAGCTTTTTTATTTTGTATAAAGAGAGGCCAAATTTATCTTTCCTTGTATAATTATGATCATAAGGACATACAAATAAAAATACAATTTGGGCACTCTGGAGCAGGGGCAGCTGAACTCTGCCCCTGGCCACACCCACAGCTCCTGCTGAGGGAATCTGCACAGCTCCCACCAGGACCTCGAACTGAGCGAACTGTGCGAACCAACTGCAGGGATCTCTGAGGGGCAGATTTGGACCCTGACCAGAGGTGAGGAGGGATCTGCAGGCCTCAGCACCTGTATCCTGGCCTGGGAGGGAGAGTTGAGCTCCCATTGCTTCCAGTTTCACTCCCGAGACCTGGTGCTCTCTGCAGAGTCCCAGTGCACTCTGGAGCAGGGGCAGCTGAACTCTGCCCCTGGCCACACCCACAGCTCCTGCTGAGGGAATTTGCACGGCTACTCACCACAACCTCGAACTGAGCTAACCAACAACTGCAGGGGTCTCTGAAAGACAGAATCAAACCCTGACCAGAGAGGTGACAGGAGACACACAAACCCAAGTGCCACAACTGACCAGGACCCATCTAATTGTGAACCACTGAAGCCATGGGCAAACGTCAGTGCAAGAAATTACATAATAATACATAGGACAACATGGTAACTCCAGAAGAGAGTGGCGATCTTACAAATACAAGACCTGAACTGAGCAATGAAGAGGAAACAGAAGAAAGCAACACCAAAAATTCCTTTTTGATGATCATCGAAGCTCTAGAAGATATGAAAAAAGCCTTAAAGAAATAGAAGAAAATACAAACAAAAAATTGGAAGAGATGAACAAATTTATGAAAGAAACATGCCAGGAACTAAAAGCTGAAATAAAAACTGAAATAAAAGCTGAAATAGAAGCAATAAAAAAGGCACACAATGAGGCAAAGAAGGAAATAGAAAACCTGAAGAAAAAAGCTGGAACCACAGATACATGCATAACAAACAGAGTTCAAGAGATGGAAGATAGAATCTCTGAAGTGGAAGACTCAGTAGCTCAAATAGATATATCAGTCAAAGAAAATAGTAAAACTAAAAAAGCCATATCTCAAAATGTTCAGGAAATCTGGGACACCATGAAAAGACCTAATTTGAGAATAATAGGAATAGAAGAAGGAGAAGAATACCAGCTCAA
>PVIH01009332.1:0-83179 GCA_004025045.1 Sigmodon hispidus | reverse complement strand
AATCAATCTCCCCAAGGACCCAGCAATACCACTTCTGGGTGTATACCCTAAAGAGGCACATTCACACTCCAAAGGTATTAGCTCAACTATGTTCATAGCAGCATTATTTGTAATAGCAAGAACCTGGAAACAACCTAGATGTCCCTCAACTGAAGAATGGATTAACAAACTGTGGTCCATCTACACAATGGAATACTACGCAGCAGTAAGAAAAAATGATATCCTAAAATTCACAGGCAAATGGGTGGATTTGGAGAATATCCTCCTGAGAGAAGTATCACAAACTCAGAGAGATAAGCAGGGGATGTTCTCACTCACTAGTGGTCTCTAAACAAACAAACAGGAAAAAAAGCCAAACATGCCCTAGCAGCAAACCACAACCACTGAACAGCTTGGGATCAGAAACACCCTGGACTGACCCTTCAAACCCCAGTCCATCTATAGGAACACCTGACTCACTCTTAAGGGAGGGGGGACAAAACTGGATTTGGCCAGGAGTGAAGACTGATCCAAGCATTATTGGGCCAGTGTGACCATAGGACTGTCTGCTCCCTGCCCAGGGAGCGGATGGGGAGTTGCAGAGAAGAAAAATGATCAGATGTGGTGGGAGGGGGAAGAGACTTTCAATAAGGATATATAGGGATGGAAAAAAAATTCAGAGGGAAAGCTGAATACAAAGAAAATATATGTGTAGTAATCTTATTTGCATTTCCACCCTTGATAAGCCATGCTTATGATTATTATCCTCTGTATAGTTATTGTTAACTCTTCGGCATTTTTAAATTCTTTTTACTGTTTTTTTGATAAATACAAAATAAAGAAGAAAAGAAAAACAACTTTATGAAGATAATACAAGCCATAAAAAAGAAAAAATTTTAAACTCCCTTAAAAAAATAGAGGGAAAGACAAACAAAAAAATAATGGAAGAGATTCTTAAAATCCATGAAAGGAAATAAAGAAAACTAAAATAAAGCAATCAAACAGGTGAAGAAAGCATTTTAAAATTTAAAAATTAAAATAGAAGTGATTTAAAAGACAGAAACTAAGGAATTTCTAGAAATAGAATATGTGAAAAAATACACTGGAACTACAGATGCAAGCATAACCAACAGAATGTAAGAGATGGAAGAGAGAATCTCTGGTGTTGTCCTGCCCAGTCTCAGTGACCCCTAGAAAATTCCCCAGAATCAAGCCGACTCTCCAAATGCAAAATGCAAGGCAAGGTTTTTGTATGTCACTTGTGACAACTGGGCTCAGATCAAAAAAAAAAAAAAAAAAAAGAACTGAGCTTCTGCCTATCCAAAAGCAAGCCCTTTTAAAAGCAAAGATCAAACGAAGACTTTAGGAATGCTGCTATCAGGCTGGAGAATGAGAGCTCAAAGAAAGTTTCTTTACTATCGCTGGCAGGTGGGCAGCTGCTGGTTGGGTGATTTTTTTAGGCTGGGGAAGAAAATGCCTCCTGCCTGGGCCAGAATGCCCTTGGATTACTCAGGATGTTGGGCACTTGCCCCTAGGTGCCCTTTGATTACCCAGGACCTTGGACACTTGACACTGGGTGCTCAGCCTTGGGTGTTTAGAAACTTCACAGCTCCAAAAATAGCTCCAGGCCTTAAGGTAGAGGGACTTCAGTTTCTGCAGTGTGGAGATTCAGAAGTGGAAATAGATATATCAGTCAAAGAAAATACTATAACCAAAAAAGACATAACAAAAATGTTCAGGAAATATGTGACACCATTAAAAGATCAATAATAAGAATAGAAAAAGGAGAAGAATCCAGCTCAAAAGAAATAAAAAAAATATCCAACAAAATCATAGGTGAATACTTTTCCATTCTAAAGAAGAAAATGCCAATAAAGATAGAAGAGGCTTACAGAGCATCATATAGACTAGACCCTCCAATAGTCTGCTTGCTATGTAATAATCAAGTCACTAAACCTACAGAATAAAGAAAGAATATTAAGAGCTACAAAGGAAAAATGTTACCTAACTTAAGAAGGCAGAGCCATCAGAATAATCTCAGACTACTCAATGGAAACAATAAAAGCCAGAACGTCCTAGTCAGATGTTATACAGACACTAAGAGACAATGATTGCTAATGCAGACTACTATCCCCAGAAATACTATCAATCACTATAGATGGAGTAAACAAGATATTTCACAAACGCAGATTTAAACAATACCTATCCACAAATCCAGCCATACCAAAAGCATTAAAGGGAAAACTCCAACCTAAGGGAGCCAGATACACTCACAAAGCCACAAGCAATAGATCATTCCACAGATGGAAAAACCCAAAGAAGGGGAACACAAACACACAACCACCAAATATAACAAGAACTAACAATCACTGGCCTTTAATATATCTTATATCAATGGACTCAATTCCCCTATAAAAAGACACAGGCTAACATGATGGATACAAAAACAGAAACCATCTCTCTTCTGCATAACAAGAGACAAACCTCACTTTCAAAGACAGACACTGGCTCAGAGTAAAGGGTTAGGAAAAGACTTTCCAATCAAATGATTTTAAGAAACAAGAAAGTGTAATTTTCTTAATATCTAACAAAATAGACTTTAAAATAAAATCAATAAAAAGAGAGCAGGACAAACATTGCTTATTCATCTCAGGAAAAAAATCCATCAAAATGAAGACTCAATAATCTCTCAAGATGAAATCTCAATCCTGAACATTTATGCCCTCAACACAAGGGCACCCACATATGTAAAAGAAACATTATTAAACTTAAATCTTACATCAAACCCCACACATTAATAGCTGAAGATTTCAATACCCCACTCTCACCAATGGATAGGTCTAATAGACAGAAATGTAAAAGAAAAATAAGGGATCTAAAGGAATTTTTGACTCAAATAGACTTAATAGATATAGATAGAAACTTCCACCCAAACACAAAGGAATATATCTTTTTTTCTTTTCAGCATCCCATGGAACTTTCTCTAAAACTGACCACATAGTCATTCATAAGGCAAAAAAGCATTAAAGGGAAAACTCCAACCTAAGGGAGCCAGATAAAAAAATGGGAATAACTCCTTGTACCATATCAGATTACCATTATCAATAGATACAAAAAATGGGAATAACTCTTTGTACCATACCATATTACCATGGTCTAAAGTTAGAGTTCAACAACGACAAAAATCACAGAAAGCCTACCAACTAATGGAAACTGAACATCTCTACATTGAACCACCACACCTCTGGGTCAAGGAAAAAGTTAAGAAAGAAATCAAAGATTTCCTAGAATTTAATTAAAATGAGTTCACACCACACCCAAACTTGTGGAACATAATGAAAGCAGTGTTAAGAGAAAAATTCATAACACTGGATGCCTACATAAAATACTTTGAGAAATCCCACACAAGAGACCTAACAGCAAGCTGAAAACCCTAGAACAATTAGAAGCAAACTCACCTAGAAGGAGTAGATGGTAGGAAATAATCAAACTTAGGGCTGAAATAAGTACAATAGAAACAAAGAGAACAATACAAAGGAATCAATGAATCGAAGAGTTGTTTCTTTGAGAAAGTCAACAAGATAGACAAACTGTTATCCAAACTAACCAAAAGGCAGAGAGAGAAAGTATCCAAATTAACAGAGTCAGAAATGAAAAGGGGATCATAACAACAGACACCCAGGAAATCCAAAGAATCATTAGATCATGCTTAGAAAACGTGTACTCTACTAAACTGGAAAATCTAAAGAAAATAAACAGCTTTCTAGACAAGTATCACTTACCAAAATCAGACCAAAACCGGGTAAATGACTTAAATAGACTTATAACCCCCAAGGTAATAGAAGCTGTTATTAAAAGTATCCCAAGCCAAAAGAGAAAAAAGAAAGAAAAGAGGGGAAAAAAAGCCCAGGGCAAGATGGTTTCGGTACAGAATTCTAAAAGTTCTGGAGAGATTAGGGATACAGGGGAAATGCCTAAACATAATAAAAGCAATATACAGCAAGCTGACAGCCACCATCAAACTAAATGGAAAGAATCTCAAAGCAATTCCATTAAAATCAGGAACAAGACAAGGCTGTCCTCTCTCCTATCTATTCAGCATAGTTCTCAGAGTCTTAGCTAAGCAATAAGGCAACAAAAGGAGATCAAGGAAATACAAACTGAAAAGAAAGAAGTCAACCTATCACTCTTTGTAAACTATGTAATTGTATACATAAGCAACCCCCAAAATTCTACCAGGGAACTCCTACAGCTGAAAAACACCTTCATCAATGTAGCAGGATACAAGATTAACTCAAAAAAATCAGTAGCCCTTCTATACACTAAAGATAAAAGGGCTGAAAAAGAAATCAGGTAAACATCACCCTTTATAATAACTGCAATAATATTAAATATCTTGAGATAATTCTAACCAAAGTAGTGACAGACCTGTATGACAAAAACTTTAAGTCATTGAAGAAAAAAAAGCAAAGACATCAGAAACTGCAAAGATCTCCCATGCTTCTGGATAGGTAGGATCAACATAGTAAAAATGGCAATCTTACCAAAAGCAAGTTACAGATTCAATGCAATCCCCATCAAAATACCAACACAATTCTTCACAGACCTGGAAAGAATAATACTCAACTTCATATGGAATAACAACAAAAAACAGGATTGTTAAAATAATCCTGTTCAATAATAGAACTTCAGGAGCCATCATCATCCCTGACTTCAAGCTCTGCTATAGAACTACAATAATTAAAAACAGCTTGGTGTTAGCACAGAAATAGACTTGTAGATCAATGGAATCAAATCAAAGACCTGGCATTAATCCACATACCTATAAACACCTGAGTTTTGGCAAAGAGTTCATAAATATACAATGGAAAAAAGATACCATCTTCAACAAATGATGTTGGCAAAACTGGTTAGTGGTATGTAGAAGAATGTGAATAGGTCCATATCTATCACTCTGTACAAGACTCAAGTCCAAGTGGGCCAAGACCTCAACATAAATCCAGTTATACTGAAGCTTAAGGGAAAAAAAGTGGTAAATATCCTTGAACACATTGGCACAGGAGACCACTTTCTAAATATAATATCAGTAGCACAGACACTGTGTGCATTAATAAATGGGACCTTCTAAAACTGAGGAGCTTCTGTAAATTAAAGGACATGGTCAATAAGATAAAAACAACAGTCTACAAAATGGGAAAAAATCTTCACCAACCCTACATCTGACAGAGGACTAATCTCTAAAATATATAGAGAGAACTCAAAAAACTAGAGGCAAAAACAAAAAATTACAAACAAATAATCCAATTAAAAAATGAGGTTCAAAGCCAAAATGATAATTTTCAACACCTTTCTCAGCCTTGATACTTAGGAGAGGGACTCAGTTCTACCTCAGCTGGATATTGCAGGCCAAACTAATTTATCTTGGAATTCCTTTCCTTCTCTGCGGAGTGAACAGTGCGGGGAGGTGATGACAGTAAAGGGAGAGTCTGGGGGAGGACTGGGAGAAGGGATAGGAGAGGAAGCAGTAGTAGATATGAAAAATATTTTTAAATTTAAAAACCCCATATGCAGTATGTTAACCTATGTCCATACATGATTGCATGTGTAGGGGCATGTGTAATGTATGCACAAGTACATACTCCTGTTCGTACATCCCTGTGCAGCCCCGATGCTGTGGTGGAGTCTTGTCCTCTTGATGAAACTGAACTCACTTCTTCCTGCTAACCTTGCAAGCCAGCACATCAGAGCAGCCTGTCTGCCTCTGCCTCCACAGGGATGGGAGTACTGGTGACTTCTATGTCGGCTTGGTTTGTATGTGGTGCTTGGGGTCCAAACACAGGGCCTACACAGGTTTAAGACAGATGAGGCAACAGTGCTGAGTGGGAGAGTGGGTGTGAGTTCCCAGAATCTAATCAAGGAGCTATCTCCAGTTGACATCTACTTGAAAAGAAAAAAATAGTTTTCACCAAAGGAGGTTCACTAGACATACTTAACAGGTAGGCCCCATGCCCAGATGTAGATGAGAAAGAGAAAATAAACTCAATGATGACATTTTGTAAAAACAAACAAACTATTGTAAGTCTTCATATTTGCACACAGCACTTTCTCACTGAGCTGTCTCCTCACCGTCAAACCTAGAGAAAAACAAACAAACAAACAAAAATCTCAAGCTCAAAAGCTTCTTCCTCTGTACTGGAAGTCCAGTTAGGGACTATCAGAAGTTAAACAATTTTTGCTCCTAAACATATCTCCACCTATAGTACTCAGCACATGCATTCCCAAAGAGGAAATATTCAGCCGAAATCCTATAGGAGCCTCAAAGGTTTTCCCAGCATTAAAACAGCCCATGCCAGAGAAAGAGGCAAGTTGAGACACTTTGGGAAAACAGCAAGAATTCCAGAATGGTGGGAGCTTTTTGGATCTTGTAGAGAGGGCACGATGGGAAAAGCAACACAAAAATGGGATGATGGCTCTCCAGATGGGGCCCTGGGCGGCTCAGAGTGGAAACTATAAAAAAATCAGGTGGACGGGTCACTTAAGGTCACTGTAGCTAGAGAAAGGCAGATGGACTTTACATAAAAGCATGTCCTAATAGTCCTTCAGAACTGTGACTGCTAAGCAATTTTGCATACTTGAAAGCGATCTGGGTACATCTAGTCCTTCTCTCTCTACCTTGTAGCACCTGTAATTATTATTAATTAAGGCAGAGGCCTGTGTATATGAAAGAAGTATGGAAATCTACAGAGTTCATTTTCATATTTGTCAACTTTTATTTGAAAACAGCAGGTGAAATTCTGATGTGAGCAACGTTTAGCCTCAAACTATCACACAGACTGTTTTGCTATCTATGTAATTACAAAAGACTGCTTTGGTCAACGTTCCTGAACACTTTTTATTGCTAATTTTGGCAATAAACCTGTTAATTAGTTAATTGTAAAACATTAGTGAATCAAGCAAAAAGAATCCATCTGTTTATAAAATTTCAAAGATCTCTTCTGGGCATAACATTTAAAAACAAGAACTGGTTTTCATTGTATTGCCTACTAACTGCAAAGCATTTCCTGTGAGTATTTTACAGTCTCCTCCCAGGGCTAAGTGTGATATTTTAATGTAGTCTTTTGCTGTACTTTTAGGTAATTTCATGAGTGTGTGGTACTGCATACAGTTTGTTTAGGAAACTGCTGGAAATTAAAAAGCTGATGAGGGATACACCAAGTTGTTCATCCGTAACATGGGTTAAACGTGGAAAAATTAACTGAGCAGAGACAAACAAACAAGAAATAAAATAATAGAATAAAATAGCAGAATGACATTCCATATAACAAGTCACAGTTCTTAAAGCAAGACGAAGGGAAAACCCAGACCATTGTAAAAGTTTCTCAACAAAAAATACCTGTTCATATTCAAGAAGGGGAATGGGCAACTGCTGTGCTGAGTGGGTGCCAGACTAGAGAAAATCTGAAATTCTGTTATCTTCTTCATCAGAGTCTTTGGAACCCACTGAAAATTGTGCACCAGAGAATAGAATAAAAAGTTTGCTTCAAGGAAGAGTTTTCATCAAACCAATGTCTTACTTGACAAAACACAAAGAATATAAAGCTCCTAAACCTTTTCTCAGGGCCTCAAAAGGGAAACACAGTAGTAGTCACACCTGGATGAGTCAGGCATCAGGGCAGGACAAAGAAAAATGTCACCTAAGTAGAAGGCACGTATGAGGAGGTTCCAATCCATGCCCCCTGCTGAATAGCTGATGTGCAATGCTTTTGAAATTTACCTTTTATGGCTCTGTGTTGTTCTATTTTCTTGTTTACTTATCAACTTATTCATTTGATTATTTATTTATTTATTTTTAATGAATGGAAAATTATTTGGGCATATATTTTGTCTGAACTTGAGGTAAGAGAGATATATTTTAAGATCTGTCTGTTAATAGTCATGTCAGCTGCAGCTGAGTTAGATACAGACACTAGGATATGGGAATGGCATTAAGACTTCTTGCTACTTAAATATTGACCAATTCGACCTCATAACAGAGAAGATGTTAGATAGAGGTCACCATAGCAATACTAGCCAAGGCAGCTACACAGGGAAATATGTAGGTGCTGTGTATAAAATAGAATTTGAGGTGTATTACACAATGCCAGAACTGTTCACTGAAAATGTTTACCAATCACCACACATGGAAAATCATAAATGGAAGACATCATTGTGCTGTAAGCCTCATCTTAACAGACATTAAAACATTTGTATAATCTGAGGATTTTGTTGTGACTTTTTTTCCTCAAAGCCACAGTGATTTTCTTACTGCTGGTCTTCATGACTTCTGCTTTACATTCTGTTAATTATCTGAATTTTCATTCAGACCTTTCATAAATAAATCTAAAGATTTAAAATAAAAAAGAGGGACCAGGTACCACTCAGATGTATCTATGTGCAAATGATGTGGTTTCATTTTTTGAAACATTTAAAAGCATTGTAAATGCCTTAGGAAAGTATGATTGATGAGTTCAGATCTCAGAGCAACAACACAGGGGACCAAGGCTCTCAGGCTTTGTCTCCCCTATCTATGCTTCTACTGTCTGTAGATTTTATTGCCTAGTGCAACTAGATGAAACTATGGGGACTCAGCTGCAGAGAGAGCCCAGACTAATGACTAATTCTTTGGAGATGAGTATTTTTTGTTTTGTTTTGTTTTTACCAAGATCTACTTATTTGTAAATAATCATCTCTTGTAAATAAGAATCTACTCCCCTGGCCTATAATTTTCCTACTTGGTAAATTAATATGTTACCCAATCCTGTGATTCACTCATAAAGTACACAGTTGGTGATCCATCAAGATTTTTATAAGACGTGATGTGATGACAGGATAAAGCAGAAAGGACCAGAAGACGGGAGTCAGGACACCTGACCTCTACCAGAGTACTACTGAGAACTGAAACCTCTTTTATTTTTCTCTACCACCCTTAAGCTCTGGTTTCTCCAGCTATACAATTAAGGAGTTGGACAAGATATCATTAGATTTCTTCTGGTTAAAATGTTGGGGAACTTGATTTTCTCAGCTGCTTTGGGGTAGGGTTGGAGGCTGTCTATCTTCATTCAGCCCAAGCTAGTAGAGGCCAATGCTGATGATCTGACAGCTAAAAAGATAGACACAGGATAAAAACCACACCGCTCTTTGGGTTTCTCTTTTGCAAAAAAATGAAAGGACTTTATTTCCCAAAGCAAATTGCAAGTCACAGATGTCATCTTTTTCTTAATTCATGGAGAGGTAGAAAGAAAATAGCATTTATAAAGAAGCCAGCATGTAATATTTTGTTTGTTCTATACTGTCTGATTTAAGGATAATTTTTTTCAAACCAGAAAGGAAAACCTCCTGGATTCATTTGGTTTAAGGCTCATTTACATATCTAGTAGAATATTTATTTTATCTGACCAGAAATAAAGATGATACAACCTTCCTGGCTAAGATTAAATACATATAAGAATGGAATATTGATAGCAATACATAACATGGAGAAGAGCAGCCGATGATGAATTGTGAATACTGATAAAAAAGGAATGGTTGTAACCAAAGTGAAGCGATAACCTCAAAAGATACTGATTAATGACAATGATTTTCAAGATTGAAAATGAACAGACGAAGATAAAAGAATGTATTTGATAATTTCAACATAGGATGAGAAAATGTTAAGGATAGTGTTAATTGAATTATGTGTTGTAACTAGATAATATTCTATTGTACAGAGATGAAAGTCATGGGTATATCAACCCATCTACTACAAAGACGGTAACTTGATTCACCAGAGTTATTTTTTAAAGTGGCAGACTTTAATATAAATCTGAATTTAGAAGCACAATTTTAGTTTAATCTTCTTAATTTATAATGGTGATAAACTTAGTCTGATTTCTCATGAGGACATATCCAGATTTATAGCAACTTCAACATAATGGATGGGATTGTTGCCTTTTAACCGCAATGCACTGATTCATTATACAAAGATTGACTCCCCTTCTCTGTGTCCATAATCACATATAGGTCAAAGGATTCTGTTTTTTAAATTATCATCCATTCAATAAATCTTATTTAAGTACCTCCTGTGTGAAAATACCATGCTTAAGTTCAGAGGCTAGAATAAATCAGTTTACTTTTTGAGAACACAAGTTTTATTTAAAAACCCATGTTTTTAACCTTTGAGTCTTCTCTCCAGCCATGCCTAACAAGAAAAAATGGCTTAGTGGATGGAGCTGGTTAATGTTTTGAAACTGAACTGGACATAGTGGTAAATATCCAGGAAAGTATCCATTAGGAGAACCAAATCTCAGCTTCCACATCTAGAATCAAGAATTCTACAAAATGAAACAACACTTCTCTGTGAATTCACTCTTTTGGTCTAAGAGTATTCCGTACGAGAGTATTCCAGTGGTATTACTACAACAAAGAGGAGGAAAAGAATCCTATATCAAGAGGGTTTATGTCCAAACAAAATTAAATGTGTTTTTTCTACAATCATAGGATTTTGTTGTTGCTAATGTTGTTCTTTTCATGTCTTTGTGTGCTCAGGTGCATATATACTGGTGTGTTCTCATGAGGGTGTACATGGGTGGAGGGAGACCAAAGAAAAACGCCTGGTATCAATTCCCAGGAGCTCTGCCTAGTTTGTCTTCTGAGCTGGGGTCTCTGAGCAGACCTGGGACTCATCAAATAGTCTGCCTGACCAGTAAGCTCTGCGGGTCTATCTATCTCCAATTCCTCAGAGTTGAGATTGCAAGTATACTCCATCATGCCGTTTTTTCAAATGGGTCCTGAAGCACTTTATGTTAAGCTATTTTTCCAACCTTAAAGATTGTTTATTTAAAAGAAGGAGAAAATTCAAAAATATTTAAGGACTCTGAATAAGTACAACACACTTAATAATCTGCAAATTTAGAGACAAGAATTTGCCTATGTGACCAACCACCAGGTTCAAATAGTCTCTGGATTTTTTTTGAGCATGTCTTCCATGGTAAGAAGTTTCTAAGGTATTCTTTGAGGATGTTTATGTCTTTGCAGCCATGACCCTGAGCCACTCCCCTTAAGCATGGGCTGGGTTTACAGTTACACTCTATGCTCTGCTATGCTATTGAGAAGTCTTACTTATCCCAATCCTCCTACATACAATACAGAAAAAGAACAGAAGTCCTCTTCTAAGGCTAGATTTCAAAATGATTTTGGCTTTTCCCTTTGATGATTCTTCTCTCTCTTCTCCCTTTTTCTACAGGAAGACAAGTCCATGTTGTGAGCCACCCTATAGCAAGGCAAGACTAAGAGAAAAACTTCCAAATACCAGAAAGAAACTGAGGCCCTCAGACCAACAGACTATAGGAACTGAGTTGATGAGCAGCCAGGAGAGTCAGTTAGAAAAAAATCCTCCTAGATGGCCTTTCACTGTGACCTCAGGCTCCAAGCCAGTGCCTTATCCCCAGCTTATGAGGGAACTGAAGCAGGAGACATAAAAATAAATTATACCCAAAATCCTAAACCAAGAGGACCTATGTGATAATTAATGTGATCTGTGAATGTTTCTATTCTGTGGCAGTGATCACATATCAACAAATAACTCATGTACACTCACATTAGTGAAAATATTTGAAGCATATATTCTCAATATAGTTATAGTTATTTATAGACTATAGACATATAGTCTATAATAACTTTTTATACCTTTGGTTTATTGTCAATAATGTTCTCATTTTCTTAATCTTTATTTTTTCTAAATTTTCTGAAGTATTGTTGACAAAAATATCTGAACTATACTGTTTGAAGTATGTGTGTGTGTGTGTGTGTGTGTGTTTTCCACAATTAAGTTATTTAAAACATCTTTTTATCTTGTTTAGTTTTATTTTTTTCTGTGTAAGTGATGGTTCTGGTTACTATCTGTTGCTGTGAAGAGATACCATGACCAAAGCATGGTCATAAAATAGCACTTAATTGGGATCTTGATCACAATTTTAGAGTTAGTCCCTGATAATCATGGTAGGAAGCAGACAGGCATGGTGCTGGAGCAGTCTCTTAGAGCTTTGCATCCTGATCCCCAAGCAACAAGCAGAGAAAGGGACACTGGGCATGATATGGGTGTGTGGGCTCAAAACTCACCTGCTGTGACACACTTCTTTACACACACACATACACACACACCTCTTAATCCTTATCAGTTACTCCCCAGTGTCTAGGCATTCAAATGTATGAGCTTACATGGTCCATTCTCATTCAAATCACCACAGATATGAACAATTAAGGTCTACCATTTTGAAATGTCTCCTAATGACATTTTGCTATACTCACAGATTGTTGTCTAGTACAATTGTCATCAGCGAGGCTTCACCAAGCAAATGATGGGAATAGATGCAGAAACTCACAGGTGAACCTCAGGGACTCCTGTGGAAGAGCAATCAGAAGGATTATGGGAGCGAGGGAAGCCAATGACACCACAAGAAAACCCACAGAATCAGCTAGCTTTGGCGCATAGGGGCCCACAGATACTGAACTGCTAACCAGAGAACTTGCATAGGACTAACCTAGGCTCTCTAAACCAATGTTATAGTTGTATAGCTTGGTATTCTTGTGGGATTCCTAACAGTGGGAACAGGAACTGTCTCTGAGTCTGTTACCTGCTTTGGAGATCTTTCCCTCCTATTGTGTTGCCATCCAGCCTAATAGGGGAGGAGGTACCCAGTCTTACTGCAACTTGATGTGCCATGGCTGGCTGATATACATGGGAGGCCTTCACTTTTCTGAAGAGAAAGGAAAGGAAGTAGATGGGGAAATGGGGAGGAGAAGATAAGGTGAGGTACTAGAAAGAGAAGAGAGAGAGGGAGAAAACTGTAATCTGACTGGGGAAAATTAATTAATTAATTTTAAATTTAATTTACTATTTCAGGCAATTTTGAACTTACAGTAAATATTGCTCAGTGTAGTCACCATGCCACACAGTAGCTTTCCAGAGATTATTTTATTTTAAAATGAAAAATTGTCTTTGTTCAACAAGTTTTCCTCATCTTCCAGAACAACCATCATTGTATTCTATTACCATTAGCTTCATTTGTCTTTATTTCACACATTTCAAGTAACATAATAGCCTTAAATTTCATCTAGGATGTTTCAAATGGCAGAATTCCCATCTTCTTTGTGGCCCAATGACATTTCATTGCTTATCTACCACATTTCTGTCTCTATTCACCTTTGGCTGTTGCCACTTTGGGGCATTGCGAATGTTATTATAGTGGACAATACATGTGTATGTTAGTGCATGAGAGGATTTCTTCCAGCTACTAATTTCATCCTGTTTTACACATATAGTCAGAAGCAGGATTAACACATGAGACAGTTCAATGGAACCTCTATTCTGGTTTTTCATTTCACTGAACTAATTTCCATCCTTATGAACAAAACAGTTTCCCAGTTTTTGTTACTATTATCTAGTGGCTTTATTATTAACTAGTGACTTTGTCCTCCATTATGATTTATTTTGTTGTTTTATTGTTTACAAGGAGAAACATAGTTCCGTTATGTAGCCCATGCTGTTTTCATACTTTGAACAATCTTCCTGCATTGGCCTGCTGAGTTCAGGCTTCATAGGCATGACTGCCATGACTGGTGGCCAGTAGTTATTTTGATCCTCATCATTTTAATAGGTGTAAAATAATATTTCACTGTGGTTTGTTTTTTTTTTTTAAAAAAAAAAAAAAACAGTTTTTATTTATTTATTTATTTATTTGCCTTGGTGTTTTGCCTGGAACTGGAACTACAGACAGTTGTTAGCTGCCATGTGGGTGCTGGGAATCGAACCCGGGTCCTCTGGAAGACCAGACGGTGCTCTTAACCGCTGAGCCATCTCTCCAGCCCCTTCACTGTGGTTTGTAAATTTGCATTTTCTTAGTGATTAATGATGATGTTTTTGTTGCTGTTTTTGCTTGTGCTTTTTGTTTGATTGATTGTTTTAGTTTGGGTATGCCTGTCAACCATTTATTTATATGTCTCTTTTAAGAAGAAGGTCTATTCAAATCTTTCCCCATTTTTATCTGGATGCTTTTGTTTTGCTCTCTTTTTGTTATTGTATTGTCTATGCTTCTTACACATTTTTTTTTCTTAACTTTGTAATAACAACAAATGTAGAAAGAACTTAAACTATTTGACTTCACATCCCCTAAAATGATATTTTTCTGTCTGGGTGAGAGCAAATCTATAATATCAGAACTAAATACTCTCCCAAGTCATAGATGTATGACAATTTTGTTTACCTACTCACTTATTCCTTTCAAGGATCAGACTATCTATCTAAATATTGTATTATTGTGGAAAATTAATTCCTTATTTATGTTAACCATACTTTGGCTTCTCTTCAGATTATACACTCACCTTTTATTTATGCTAAACAATAGAGGACTTGCCATTGATGTCACCTTTGAAGCCTGTACTTAGGACTGTAAAATCTTCAGATGTCTTGTAGTCTATTCCTGTCTTAAGGGTTTCTTGGCTACTGAAAAGAAATGCTAACAGCTGTGGGAGAAGCAATTAGTGTCCATTCTATCCTGATTGACAATTCCACAAAATGCCCAATAGCATTTTCTCTGGTTTTACAAAATGGCGACCTTCTGTTCCTGAGTGCTGGATAGCTATTGAGTCTTGACACAGTCATCATCATGCGCATGCCCCATGTGGTTCCCAATTAGAGAATCTAGCTTAATTTCTTTCCCCTGCAAGACTGAAATATAAAAGAGAAAGATAAGACTTTCATCATGAGGTATGAACAGAGATTTCAGGCAAGCAGAATACATGAATATCAAGGTTAAGGGCATTCGATTTAAAATGCCCAGGCAGAGCTCCGAGAAACTGGAGACAAGAAAAGAAAGCAGAGAGATTAGCAAGAGCCCAACGATGAATGTGCTGTTTTCATACAATGCCTTCATCAGGGGGACAAGTGGCCCTTGTTATGAAGCAGTGAGGCTCAGAACAATGCCTTTCCCTAGTAAGCAGTCACTGCAAATCAAGGGCAGCACTGGACAATGCTGACTTGTCCACATAAAAGAGAATAATTATATCAAGTCTATGCCTGTTATCTGGTGAGTCTTCTGATCCAAAACTATCCTCCCTCCCCCCCCCCCAAAAAAAGCAAAGCCAAAAATAAAAACAAGACAAAACAAAAACTACAAGTAACTTGGCACTCGGGCACTCAGAGGTTATCTTCCTTTGGCTCCAAGATTCCCTATTTTTTTCACCCTAGATTTCATATTACCCCAATTATCTAGGTTAGTGCATCAAGATAGAAATACTATGATCTTCCATTTTCCCTAATTAAGACTATTAGGAAGACATTTTATGCTCTTATTTTTCCTAATGAAATTCAATTTAAAGTCACTGTATCAGGTCTTATTAGCTGCTACATCATAACACACAATATTTCATGGGGGACAAAAATGCCTAAATCAGAAATTAGATCCAAACTTCAAGAGGACAAACTGTAACTGTATAGTCATGGGTCTTTGCATAGATTTAATCTTGCATTTTAAAAAAGCTTTCCCAGTGTTAACTTCTAATCAATCATATCCCCAGGACAGAGAGAAGCATAGAAGATCTTGAACAAAATTTTACACATTTTTTTTCATTTTAAAAAGATTTTACAATCTGTCTATATTTAGGGGAGAGGGGATATGTACTCATTAGTGCCATGCTTGAGGAAGTCAAAGGAGATATCAAATTCCCTGGAGTTCCTATTTGTGAGTCACCTGCTTTAGGTCCTAGAATTGAACTCAAATCCTTTGCGAGTTCAATATACATTCCTCATCACTGAGCCTTCTCTCCAAACCCCTTACTCTATCTTCTTAATAGAAGAATGCTTGGATTAAATTTGCAAACATTTTAAGGAAGTATGAGAGGTGAATGAGGAGGTGACCCACATCAATTCACACTTGTAAGAAACAGTATGGACAGTCTGTACTCATAGATCTTGTAAATATGTACATGAAGCCAAAAACAGAGTGATGGAACAACAAAAGAGGCAGATATCTGTAAGGTCCAGGACATAGGAGGAGCCTGATATTAGAACTTTTTATCAAGAACTAATGGAGAACAAAATTGCTGCTTTTTCTATCAGACCACACATCCTAGTCAAAGTCAAGAGCTCTTCCCTCGTGTGATCTTTATTTACTATTCATATGTGATCAAAAATATTTGTAAGCTAATTTTGTAAAAAAAAAAAAAAAAAAACTAAAGTCCTGAAGGAAGACTTGCTGGATTCTAGAAAGTACTGCCACAAGTATTGACCACTGTAAGTTGGATTACACTCCAGGTTGTTAGCTTTGGCTTATGTCTTCTAGCTGCTGATAGATTATTGTTCTGCAGGCAGAGGACCACCTCCATGATCTTGTCTTAGTCCTTTAGACATAAACTCATCTATTATTCTTCCCTAGGAATGCTATAGAACAAGTCAGCCTCCTATGGGAAATCTTCCTATAATTATTATAAAACACAAGTAAACATGTCCCCTAAAGCTTGAGAGAAAACCCATAATTCATGTAAAACTTGAAGGCAAACCTTGTAAGCTACTGGCCTGAACCCAGGAGTTGGAAGAAGCAGCCTCAGGACAACAGACACACAGATGTTTTCTGTGATATCTCTGGACAAGATGGGCCTTTCTCAATGATTTTCTGTCACCGTGTGAAAGTGATACATTCTATGAACAGTTTAATGGCCAAATAAAAGATTACTGGCTACATGATGGAAGGGATTCTCAATTCAGCTATTCTCCCAGTACATCTTAAAAATCTTCTTCCAGGACACGTAGATGTTCACATTTCTACCAGGACTCACAGTTGTCCATCTCTCTTGGAACAGCTCAGCCCCAGCCAGACTCAGCTGAGACTACAATAAAGTGCACTGGGCAAGTTGATAGATGAGGGAATATGGGTTTGAATTTTACCTGGATGGATTTGAAAGAGGTTTTAAGATTTAATATTTTTTAAATAATTTGTATAAAAAATATTGTAAGATTTTTAACTATATCATAAAGGAATTAGAATGGGGAATCATGTATATGGTAAATGAGTGTGTAGTGTATGTGTGTGACATGTTTGTGTGTAGTGTATACATATGCAATATGTATGTATAATACAAGTGTATATAGTGTATTTGTGTGGATGTTTGTGCACCTGTGAATGCAGGTGAATAAATGCACTTGTGTACATGAGTATGTAGAGGCCAAAGACTGATGTCAATTAAAATCCTCTGTTAATTTCTACCTCATTAGAGTCTCTCACTAAACTCAGAACTCATGGATTAGCAGGGATGGCAGACAAGCTAAATCCAGAAAGCCAAATGCCACTCTCTGTGTAGGGTTATGATATGCATGGCTACATCTGCCTCCTGTGTGGGTCCTGGGAATCCAAATTCAGGTCTTCATTCTTATACCACACAGCACTTTCCCAGCCCACCTCTCCAGCTTCTATAATTGGAATCTTTAACACTTATCAATAGAAGTTATTTTACATCATGAAAATGTCTTGTTACTTGCCCTTTTCCCATTTACTTTGTAGAATTTAGTATTTAAATAACAGCATTGTTTCTTGACACTCTTCAAATTTCAACAGCACTTAGCCATGAGACTTCTTTCATTCACCCAGAATGGAATCATTCTGAGAACAGTGGCATCTTTGATTTTCAAGCACATGGGCAGACAGACTGACACTGGGGAAATAAGAAGAAGCATAGAAGCACCACAGCATAGGACTCAGTCTATTTGTTTCGTCTGAATTATTTTGAAGCATTGCAATGGGTGTTATTATATACTTCCTGCATCCATTATTGTTGGTGGTCACAGCTTTGCTCTTGGACACACTGGGTACCTTGCCTAGTCTCAGGGAAATTATTCACTAAATGCACTGGAGATACTTGATCATGATGAAAGATTTCTTTTTAAAAAAGAGTTTCAATGTGTAAGGTGTGTCTTCAGGTTAGAAAGCATTTTCAGATGTATCATATCATTTATTTCTTGTATCTTTGTTAGAACAAATTCTACAACTGAGAGGACTCACCTGAAGAAATGAAATGACAAGACTAAGGTGACACAGACATTCATTCAATTAAGCTGGAAGATCTGCTCAGGTCACCTGCCTGCTAGATCAGTTAGGTTAAGAGACTGACAGACAGCCAGGAATCAGTGTGCAGTGACAGCAGCAGTACCTGGAATTTAGGAATATGAATCCCAATAACTCAAGCCATAAATAATCCAAAACTTTAGACTGAGTCACTGATCCATAAGTTAATAAGCTTCCCAGAAGTTTCTTGTGACTGTGAAGAGAGGAACCCCCTAGCATTTGCCAAACACCATGACCTGATGATGTAGCAACTGATGCACATTTCAACCAGTCTTTCTACAGACGATCCTGTCATATTTCTGCTTATAGAAACACAATGTAATCCAAACAAAGTCCCTATATCAAGTCTCCAGAAGAGCTCACAGCCATGAAGATGAGGATCCCAGCTAATTCCCACATGGCAGATGAATTTCCTGCAGCTTCTCACTTCCTCCCTACCCTTTGAAGGTGCTATGGATATTGTTTATTATTAACTTGGCAGGATCTAGACACACATAAGAGACAAAGCTCCATGCTTGTCTGAAGGGAGTCTGTAGATTGGGCTAAGTGAGATGGAAAGACCCACCTAACAAGACAGTGACATCATCACAAGGGCAAGGGGCCTGAATAAAACAACTGATCAGCTGCCTCACACTCCAGGACAAAACCATCCTTCTTTGAGTAGCTTTTGTTAGGTATTGTTATCATAGCTGTGAGATTAAATAGCAAATAGAAAAGATAAAATTATTGTTGTGTCTTGAAATCAAGATCATCTGACTCAAATTGTTGGAGTAAACACATCTTTATTCAATCCCAATATGTTTTCAAGATTTTTTATTTTAATCCCTTTTTGGTTTTTTTTTTCATGAATATTTTTGTCCGTTTTATGGGCATTAAGAGTGACTACGTCTCTCTACTCATCATCAAGTTGCCAGTTGTAACAGAAGTTCTTTCAATAGCCTTCTTCCTCAGTCATTAATAATGTGTGTATTTTAGATTTCATGCAGAATAGTGAAAGGAGGTTCAGTCTTCTCGTCATATGCTCCAGAGCACTCTGCTTCTTTTCTTTACAGCAGGCATCACACTTCTAATTACTTGTTCAATGTCACTGCCTAATTACTTCTTCCCCACATGTTCTCTATTAAGACTTTAGAGGCCCTAAGCTCTGACAAGATAATGGTGTCTCCTCCAACACCAGATGGATTTTGAAATTTAACAACAAAAATCAAAAGTATAAAATAACTTTAAGACAGCCAGTAAAGTTTTACCCATCACTCACTTTAAGTTCCATGACCTATATCTTAGCCAGGTTTTCTTCTTATTATTATTTCTGTGAAAAGACACAATGACCATGGCAACTCATTTAAAGAAACCATTTAATTGAGGTGGCTTGTGTACAGTTTCAGAGGTTCAGTTCATTATCATCATGATAGAGAACATGGTGGCCTGTAGGTAGACATTGTACTGGAGCTGAAAGTGTTAAATCTTGCAGGAAACAGGAAGTTGATTGACTGTCACACTGAGGGAAGCTTGAGACAGTGATACACTTTTCCAACAAAATCACACCTCAGAATAGTGCCACTCCCTTTGGGACCATTTTCTTTTTCAAACCACCACATTCCATTCCCTGACACCCATGACCTTGTAACAATATTATAATGCAAAATTCATTTAGTCCACTTTCAAAAGTCCCCATAGTCTATCACATTCTCAACAATGTTTTAAAGTCCAAAGGTCAAAGCTTCTTCTGTATGTATCTTAACTGTAATCAGCTGTAAATACTAAAAGAAAAAAGCAGATCACATACTTTCAACATATAATGGCACAGGCTATACATTAACAGTCCAATAGGCAGAGAAAGAACACAGAAAGAAAATACTGGACCAAAGCAAGACCAAAACCAGCTGGGCAAATTCCAAACTCTGCAGTTCCATGTCTGATGTCAAAATGCTCTCCACATCTCCAACTCCATTCACTTAGTAAACTGAAACACACTTCTTCCTCTTGAGCTGTTTCCTCTCCCTGTTGGGAGCTCTCCTTGGCTGGTATCCCATGATTCTGGCATCACTAACATTCTAGGTTCTCAATTCGAGCTTCATCTTCACAGCTTCACGAAATGGCTGCTCTACTAAGCCTCCATTCTGGGATACACCTGGCACATGCCTGGCTTCAACAACATTCCTTAGGCATGAAGGCAATTTTCATAATAGGACTGCAATGAACGTGGATATTCAAGTATTTTAAGTTAATAATTTCATTTTCTTTGGGTATGTCTAAGAATTGCTCCTAGGTTATACAGAAATCATATTTTTAACAATTTTACAATTTATCATACTGTTTTCATTAATGTTAGTAGAAATATGTATTTTTGTTGACAATGTTTAGGAATTTGTCTTTCTTTATATTTTCATTGCATTTACACTTATCTGTAAATTTCATATTTTAATTTATTTCCATGACAATAATTATCCATTTCTGATTGAAAAAAATCTTTAAGTCATTCTAGCAAGATAGGGCTATTGGTATTGAGATTCCTTGGTTTTGACATGTCTATGACTCCATTCTGGAAGATAGTTTTGCTGGGTATTTCAAGTATATTGCTTGCTTGACTGTATGCTCATAGATTTTTTTTTAACATTCTGAGTATACCATCTCATTCTCTTTTCATTGTAAAAATTCTGCTAAGAAATCTCAAAGACTAATAGAGTTTTTTTGACATGGCTCAGTGTTTTTGTTGATTTAAAAATCTTTGCTTTTGGGTAATTCAATTGCAGTGTGGCTTGAAAAGGTCTATTTAAGTTGGATACATGGCGATCTTCCAGCTTTGGAGATATAATGTCTACATGACTCCCCAAACAAGAAACTCTCAGTTGTTGCATTAGATATCATTTGTTTCTCCTTTCACTTGTTTTGTTTCCTTTTCTTGCTGAGTTTTCTTTTTCTGTGTGGAAAATGGAGTTCATTGCAAGGTAAAGTAGGGCATTCCCCAGGTCTGGAGTAGACAATGACTGAAATAACCTTGCAGAAGAAAACACTCTCAAATGTCAGAGTGGCCAATGTCTCAGTAAGTTTTTTTAATGATAATTATTTTGAATTCTCTTTCATGAAATTTGTACATTTCTATTTATTTGGTGATAGTTACTGTGATTGTGTGTGTGTGTTTGTGTGTGTATGTGTGTGTGTATGTGTGTGTTTGGTTGGGCCATATATCTTTGATTATATTTTTTATACATATATTTATTATTTGGTGATTTTACATCATGCATTCCATCAAACTCAGATATGAGACCTCTGAGTATCATGCCCACTCTTATGATCTCCCTATTTACAAAACCACCCATTCATGCTGTTCATTTGCTTACTGGAGCATAATTTATCTCCCTGTGACCAGACCCTTAAAGAAAACAAGTCTTTCCTTACCCACCCCCCGCCAGAAGCCATCAATGCAGAGTTGAGGGATTGTGATACTTAGCTATGTTCTAGCCTTGAGTTCTTATGTACAATGACATCTCTCTCTTTTTATATTGCTTTAAAGTCCACTAATGAGTGAGTACATCCCCTGCTTCTCTTTCTGGGTTTGAGATACCTCGCTCAGGAGGATAGTCTCCAAACCCATCCATTTGCCTGCAAATTTTAGAATATCATTTTTTCTTACTACTGAGTAGTACTCCATTGTGCAGATGTACCACAGTTTGCTAGTTCATTCTTCAGGGGTATCTAGGTTGTTTCCAGGTTCTTGTTATTATGAATAATGCTGCTTATGAACATAGTTGAGCTGATGCTTTTGGGGTGTGAATGTGCATTTTTAGGGTATATGCCTAAGAGTGGTATTGCTGGATCCTTGGGGAGATTGATTCCCAGTTTTCTGAGAAACCACCATACTGCATTCCAGAGTGGCTGAACAAATTTACACTCCCACCAACAATGGAGGAATGTTCCTCTTACTCCACATTCTTATGCCCTTAAGTTATTGACTGCACAATGGAGTGCTTTGTCCTTTATTATTATTACTATTATTTTGTACAGTGGCTTTTATAGGGCAAGATTTATACCAACAGACCTGTCTGTGGTACCACTCATGCAGTATTCTATTTTTCTCCTACTGCTGTGATTAAAAAAAAAAAAAAAAACAGTGTAGAGGAGGAAAGGGTTGGACTTCAGCTTACAGGTTTCAATTCATCACTGAGAGAAGTCAAGGCAGAACTTCAAGCAGGAGCTTGAAGACAGGTTTACTGGCTGTTCTACACAGCCTTATCTCTGACCAAGGGCCTAAATCACAGCTGAGAACAGGAACCATGTAGAAGCCTCTTGCTAGCTAGCTTTCTTAACAGCCCAGGACCACTGTCCCAGGGAATGGTACTACCTTAATTGTAATGGGCCTTCCTTCTTCAATTAACATCGAGATAATTCCCCATATACAGACACCAAAAGGCCAGGCTGACTTAGGCAATTCCTCAATTAATGTCTTTCCCTCATATGACTCTAGGCAGTGTCTAGTTTACAATTAAAGCCAATAGTGTTTGCAAAGAGTAGTTGCTCAGCTTTTTTAAGGGTGTGGTGGTGGAGTTCCCTTGAGGCTCCTTCAGTTGTGATTAACATTACAGTGACTACATATGCACATGTATTTAGTAATCTAGGCTACAAGACTAGTAATGGCAGCTTCATAATTGTAGTGGTAAGGGCTTGCAGATAAAGCTCTTGTTTTCCTCTCAATGGAAAGCCTTATAAGAGGGAATGTTCCCTTGTTAGAATTAGGAGAGTCCCACCTTGGGGCTCTTTGAATTATCTGCAGAATAAAAGGGGTTTGGAGGGGGAGGGGAGGGGTGAGGCTAGGAGAGGACTAAGAGAAGGTATGGGAGAGGGAATACTAATGGGTATGGGGAAAATTTTAAAATACATACATACATACATACATACATACATACATACATACATAACAAAAAGAATTAAGAGCGTCCACCAGCAGTCACCCTAGTTCTTACATCCAGAATAGGGTATTGGGAAGAGATATTACTGCATGAACTTTCTCTGGCGGAATATAAACAAATGCCCACTCACCCCATTTAAGATATCAAGCAAAGATCCAAGTCCAATTCTACCAAAGTCCATCTTAAAAAATTTATTGATATTATACTGCATGTGTGAAGGGTTTCTTATAGAATCGTAGAGAATCCCCAAACAGCTATTCTTTCAAAGACCTCATGAAGTTCTGCAAATCACACTTAGCTTGGAGGAAGGTATAAGAAGTGACTAGAATCTCAGGTGAGTGTCCAGTGATCCTTCCCACTCCTTTCTTCTATGAGGGAACATCCACAGTCAACATTACAACCACAGGTCTGATACTGAGGGTCCCTTGTGATTGCTACACCTGCTCTGATTAATATGTTGGTGTTTTTTGTGCTTGGAGGACAGTGCAGAGTCCAATTTCTGAACTTAGGACCTTGGAAAATATGATAGCACAGTGACCTGAGTACAAGTTCACTTCCAAAGACACTAGTGTATATAGTTCAAGAGCAAAGCCCAGGTCAACATGCACTCCAATAGCTCTGGGTATCATCTGGGCTTTGAGGAAGAAAAGGTGCTCCAAAGCCTTAGACCTTGGAAGCCATTTCACAGATTTAACTGAAAGTGTAAATAGGAGAGACAGTATTTCAAGCTCTAGTTGAACGCACTATACTGGGGTGACACTGGACCCTGGGATGATAAGACATGGAAGTAAATTCAGGTTTCTGAAGCTGAGTGTAACAAAAGCAAGAGCTTAGTAATGGCATGTTGCTACCAGATACACTGAGATAGTCACAGTGGAGCAACACAACAGGGTAGTGTTTCCATTTCGAAAAGGCAGGTGATCTTAACACTTCCAGCTTGAAGAGGCCAGTACAATTGCATTGCAGATAATTATAGAACTACAATTATTTTACCTAGAAGATGGAATAACCCAGGCCAGCCAAGGTATCGATGCCCTAGACTGCAAGGCACTGCATCTTCTCATTCTGCTAAAGTATGTGCACACCTTTTAGCAGTGTCCATGCTTCACTGATGGTGGAATGCTACATCAGTTGTGGATCCAAAAAACTGTAACACTTTGCTGATGTGTCAAAGGTGAGACTCCCCAGTGACTTCCTCCTTGTGCAGAAAACGTAGCAACAGAATCCTCCCAGATGTATGCTCTAGTAGTCCAAGGCTCGGAGTCCTAAGCAATCATCAAAGTACAGAAGAACCAAAGAAGAGAGCATTGGAAAGGGTATGAGTACTTGACTAGTAGAAAAGTGGTAGTAGAAGTTTTCTCAGGGATAGCCCATAAGGAGTGCAGGGGGTGCAGTGCCTCATGGAAGGAGAAGTACAATGGCTTCTCATACTCTGAACAGAATACATACTAGTGCAGGAAGAACATGGGCCTGAAAACACAGGGTGATATCCTCTGGGAAAGTTAACTTATAAACCCCAGAAAGCATGCTCAGCAGGGCTCAGAGACTCCCTGAGTCTCCAGTACTGAGGATTCTAAGTGTCCATGGTAGTGATGGAAGCTTACGTTTTTCCACAGGGAAAAATTTCTCTAATCTTGACCTTACCTAGAGAGATGAGGAGCCAGAGGCTATGTGTTCCTTTACTTTTTTGTACAGCCACCTGTGATTTCTACACTCTAACCAAACCAATTGGCACTGTAATTCAATACTGTTATCTACAAATGTCTTCTTCTATATTCCTCACCATCCTGGGATACATATGGCCTGTATCTGCCAGGGCTGCTTACGATTTGTTGTTGTTTCCTTGTATACTCCTGTAGAGATTTTGGAGAAAATATGCTTGTTTATTTTTTTTTTAAGGTTTTTCTTCTGTCTCTTTCTTTTTTCGTAAGAAGGAAGAATGCCAGGAGTTTCCAGTGAACCACTTTATTCATACCTTGCAGCTTAATTCTTAAAAAGGGATGAGACAGCATCGCCTCAGGGGTTCCCTAAACATAAATGTGAACTTTCTACTAGGTAGCCCTGTACTGTTTCCATCTGTCTTGTAAGTGGGATGAAGACATCAGTGTGTCTATCTTAGTCACAGAATTATGACAACTCCTGCACCATGCCTAGGCTAAGAAGACTCTTAATAAATGCCTGATGGAGGATGAAGAGAGGAGGGGCACTGAAAGAAATGACAAAAATTAGGAAGAGAAGATAGTTGATAAGGGAGAAAGAAAAGAAATGAAGAGGAGAAAGAAAGGCAAACAGAAAGGAGAGCTGGGATACAGGCAGAACTTAATAACCTTGTTGGCTTCTGTCTTTATTAAGCTATTGGAGAGAAATGCTCTAGTACTGAACCCCCAGCTGATGCTGAGAGCCCAAAGCATTATTTGTTTAATTATTATTTAATTCTTGAGTAAATGCTGCCATCATCCTTTAGCAGAATTATGAGCTGTGTCTTTATTTACTTGCATGGTACAGTTCTTAAATACCCAACATGTTGTCTTTGTAATGGAATTAGAAATGTAGTGTGGGCTTTCAGTTCACAGCTACCGTTCAATGAATAAAGACTTGTGGGAAACACTGTGCTATGTGACATTTTCTATTCAGCAGCTAAACAGTCCTTAGGACTTCAGAATTCTGTCACCTGAGAAAATGAACACCTCTTTCACTGAATGTTTTTTTAAAACACTATTCACTCCTTTCTAATGATCTATCCGAAACTGAGGTGTGCATTTAAATGGATTTCTTATGCTCTATCAATACAGCAATATTAACAGAACTTGCTACAAAATTCCATAAAAATTACAGGGAATGTATGCATTCAATACACTTAGGAAAATGGATGTTTTTTAGATGACATCAGTCTTAGGAGGTGTCAACACACAACCAAGATGTGCAGATTTTGTTTTCAGCATTTTCTTGATAAGAAGCAATAGTATGTGTTGGTACAGCATTCGAATTCATCAAATAAGCCCTCAAGAACAGATTTATTGCACAACCAAAAGTTGAGAAAAGGATACCAATATGCTATATAAAAAAAAAAAACCTATATCTTTAGGTCCCCAGATCCTAATGTGACAGGATATTATTATCCACTAGAGCCATAAAGCCTTTTATAGAGATATTTTCCCCTTTAGCCCTGTTATTTTAATTTGTGCACAGATTTTAACACAGGCAATTTCCCCCTGCAAGGGCTTTTCACTAATAGAATTATACTGTCTTAGCTCAAAATGGTCTTTGGTTCTTAGTCCACTGGGCTCAAAAGATTATTTTCTTGTGGTGAAGAGCTCTCCACACCGCCCAGGAGCGTACCATTATCTGCACTGAGCACCCCCAATCCTCTCCATCCTTCAAGAGGCTCCACAGCTGGGCCCAGCGTGAAAATGACAAGCATTAGAAAACTCTACGAGTTTATTTTCCTCTGGCTGGGCATCTTGGTTGTTGGATTCCCGTCAATGCCATCACAATGCATGCCTTTCAATAAAAAGTGATCCTAACAGGATTAAATGTAATTTAGAGTCAATAAGGAGAAGTTTGCCATCGGGTGGAATTATAATAGACAGTGTGATCAGAACGTAGTGAATCTGGAAGGTTTTCAAAGATGCATTCTACTGTACAAAAATGAAACACAGAAGGCAAAGAAAATGTTTATTTGCTGCCAAACCTTTTACTAGTTCTGTTTTCCATGCAAATCAATTCACAGTTTAATAAGAAGTGTATATTGTAGTTTACAGAGAGGCAAGAAGAGAGGGAGATATTTGCAGAATAGAGTGCAGAAAAACTTCTGCTCTTCTTTATACGCGTGGCAAATAAAATGTTTTGGTTCTGCAGAACATGGAAACCGAACCCACAGGAGGCACAGAGAGCCCACCACAGAGTTGTATTTGATGAAGAGCAGTTCTTAACCCATCTTTTGGCAAGCAGCAGCTTTGAAAAGTGGTTACTTTTCTAGTAAACAACCCTGCATTTCCTGGGCAGGATGGATCTGGAGAAGGAATGGAGAAATTAAGATCTGGCTAGAACTACAGTCCAGGGGAGAATGTGCCTACACAGTGAGGGGACATGAATGCATTGTTGGAATAGCCAATGCATGCCACTTATGTAAAGCAAATGTTTTTGTTCAGATAAGAAAGACTGGAAAGTAAAACAGGTATGGAGCAAGGGCTGGCTATCTAATTTTTTGTCCCTTATGTTAGAATCTTTAATCAACACCAGTAGAAAATAGTAGTAACCACAACTATTATCATTAGTAAAATATAGGCTTAGTTACTTTTCATATATCACTTTATTTCATTTTAAAAGAACCCTGTAGATAGTTTTAATAATCACTTAATAGATGGTAAAACACTAAAATCAAAAATATAAGTTTCTGGGGTCACATGTTCTTAAAAAAAATACAGGGCTGAAATAAAATTCTGAATTCCATGTGCTTTCTTAACCATGATATCTTTCAACTGGAAGCTGAAATACAAGACTTGAATCATGGGGAAAGTTTTGGTTTGGTGATTCATTTCTGGGAAAAATACCAAGGTTTTAGGAGACAAGATTCCAAAACAAAATGTCCTGTGTGAGTATGTGAGCAAAGAGAGTGCTCAGTATAGATTGTGGCTGTCTTTATAAGGAAAACAGCTTCAATCTAGCACTCTATGAAATGACCAGCTAGAAGATATGGAAAACTGGCTGAAGTTTCAGAGACACAGAGGAACTTATATAAAAGGGCCTGTGGTTAAGCTGTATGTCAGGGCAACTGTCTAAATACTTCTAGAAATTATTAGCCCTGGGCACTAGACTTGATTCTTCACAACTTTGCTAGAAAAAAAAATATGTTTAATATTCAAATAAATGCTGTATGGGTCTCCATACTGGATGGAACACTCCTTGATGTCTCTGTGGCTGGCAAAATTATCCCTTTCCTATCATAATTCATTTATGGGGGAGGGAAATTACTATAGAATATCTTATAGGACCTATATCAGGATTACAGAAGTCAACCCACACCTGAAGTTTTAACTATAAGTTAAAATCTGACTACATTAGATAGATCGCATAAATGACTTTATACATTGACAAATTATTCACAGACACAACATTTCACCTTAGATAGAAAAAATACAAAAATGAATTAAACCTGAAATTACTCACCACTGGACAAGTGAACACATGATTAAAAATATTGTGATTTTTTTTTATCAATTTGCTTCTGTTAGAATGACTATCATCAAAAGACAGGGGGAATAGCAATCATTTGCAAAGAGATAAAGGGAAAAGAATCTTTGAACATTTTTGGTGAGAATATAAATTAATTTAAACATTATAAACATGACTTGACATTAAAAAAAATAGAGCAATTCCACTACTAGCCATTTACCTAAAAGAAATTAATTCAGTCAGTCAGGTCAACCTGAGTACTCATCAATAGATAAAATTGAATAAAAACAACATATTCATGTAGGAAGTGTTTTATAAAAAAGCATAAGATCTGTCATTCAGAACACATGATGTAAGGGAATCTCTGATACATTTCTATCATTTAGAGCAGCATATAAAGAGACCTGAGGACATTATATAAAGAAAAATAAGCCAAGCACAAAAAGTAACATTTCACATGATCTTAGTTGGAGATGAAAAGTAAACAAACCCAACTCATGATATTGTGTTTTAGTTAGGGTTTCTTTTTTAATTTTTATTTACTTATTTATTTATAACATTTATTTATATTTTTGTAGCTAACTCACCACACATCTTGATCCTCTTCATCTCCCCCATCCCTTTAAATGTGTCCTTTGCCCTTGCAATCTCTCCTTAAAATTAAAATAAGATCTAAGAGAAAAAAAGAAAAAGAAAAAAGAAAAATCTCATGATGGAAGCCATAATGTAACAAGGTAAGTCACACAGTAAACCCTTTAGTCCATATATATTTGCAAGTGTTCGTGGAAAACAGTGATTGATTGGTCTCATTTGAGATCCCTGGTTTCTGCTACACTATCAATGCTGGACCCTCACTGGGACTCCTCTTAGATATCCTTCTAAGCATCTTTCTATCACCCTCACCACCACGTGTCAGATGAGGGTTATAAGGTCAGCTTTCTCTTGTTCACATTCTCAGGCTGATATCCCACTTCTTCCACCAACAGGCTCAGCTCTACTATGCTGCCCAAGTTAGGTGCAGGGCCTGCTCTCCCACGTGCTACATCTGATGAAGAATAAAGCCAGTCTCCCTAGTGTTGCAGCCAGTGAGGGCTGGGGCCAACTCTGTGCAGCCTTATTTTCTCTGCCTTTGGTAGTAATAGGACCCATAGACATCAACACAGTCCACAGCCACAGAAGAGCCACAAACCCAGACAAGTACTATTGCAGCAGCCCAGGCCTGGACATCACCATGGCCCTGGCTGTCAAGCAAACCATTCACCTCACCTCATCACCTTCACCTCTTCAGATCTTTCTCTCCAGGATAGGAACTACCCTGTCTCTCTCTTTCTCTTCTATATCCCACATTATATTTGCTCACCATAATAATGCCAGACCACCCAGTGTCACAAGGTGCCCAATGGGCCAGTGTTTTCTCCTCTCAACCCAGGGCAAGCTGCCCTGGGCAGGCTTGTGGGTCTCCTTGTCCCATTCAGACATAATGACAGTGAGCAGGATTGGGCTTTCCCCTTGCTGCCCAGGGCAGGTCACCTTAGTTAGGGTTTCTATTGCTGTAAAGAGGCTTCATGACCATGGCAACTCTTATAAAGATAAACATTTAATTGGGGTAACTTACATTGTTAGAGGTTTAGTCCATTATCATGTTGCAGCTTGGTGGCACACAGTCAACATGGTGCTGGAGAAGGAGCTGAGACTTGCACATCTTGACCCGCAGGCAACAGGAAGTGGTCTGAAACACTGGGTATGGCTTGACCATATATGAGACATCAAAGCCTGCCTTCACAGTAACACACTGCCTCCAACAGGGCCATACCTACTCCATCAAAGCCACACCTCTTAATAGTGTGGCTCCCAATGAGCTTATGGGGGCAATTACATTCAAACTGCCACAGTAGTTGAAGGTAGAGTAGCAGTTAATGAAGACGATCACTGGGGAGAACAAAGGGATTGAGGGCATGATAGTTATAAGAGGAAATCATGCATTGGAGAAGTAATCCTGTGAAAAAGCTGTATTGTAGCAACTATGAGGACTTGGGCTAAATTCCCAGCACTAGATGAAAAAGAGCTAGGAAGAGGAAGTCGTGTACAGCAAAACACCAATTAGTTACTCTAGACAAGGGAAAATAATTAATCTCAAAACTGTAATCAACATTTTAAAATCCTTGTTGTAGGTTGTATTCCTGGTTAGAAGAATTTAAAAGCTGGCCATTTTCTATCCACTGCATCTTTGCTTCTTCACAGAGCCACTGTTGACTTATTCAACCTTTATTACCCAAATGTCCTATATATATATATATATATATATATATATATAAAATATATATGTGTGTGTGTGCATATAGTAGATATATACATATCTGAGCTTTGTAGTGTGGACATATGCTAAAATGTCCAGTTTAGGCTAAGTGCTCTATTACGCTCTCTATTCACTTTGACTAGTTACAAGCAGGTCTTTGTTAATCACCATCTACAGCAAAAGACTCTTCTCTGATGACAGTTGAGAGATATACTAATCTTCTGGTTAAAAATAATACCATCAGGAATCAATTAAATATTATATACATTTGGCAAAGTAACAGTAGTGGGTTCTCCCAGAGATTCTTGGCCCCAGTAAAGGTACCAGGTACTAGGTTAAACTTATGACAGAAAACTATGCAAAGAAAGTTTTCTTTGAACAGACCTGGTCCCATGAAAGGAAACCTGAAGAGACTTAATAAATTGTCAGAGGTTTGAGGTAGACAACTTCAAGAATGAAGCATGATGGTCCATGTTAACATACCTGTGCAGTGTTCTAGATTCCACTCAGTGCATAGTGTCTATGTATCTGCTGATGTAACTATCATCACAGCCAAATCTTCATTTTGCACATGAAGAACGTGAAGTACATGATGTCACATAGCTAGAACAGTTTTAGTTTTAGATTAATGTTCGATTTACAGAATCATTCACAAAACTCTTGGTGATGACCACACTGAATTTGCTGACTATCCAGCTACCAATGGCCATGCAGGCAAGACAGCAATCACCAGCCAGTAATCAATACTCAGACATGTGGAGAGCCAGTGTTATCACCGCAAGAACTACTCTTTGATGGGGAACCATAGTGAGGAGTAAAGATAAGAGAATAATTAGAGGGTGGTAGCAAAGTGAACTTCTTTATGCATGTTGGAAAATATCACAACGTAATACAACTCACTATCACATACAGTTAACACATGCTGATAAAATATTGTATAAAAACCTCACATCCTTCACCTCTGACAGATGGGAATCATCTCTTCCCCAATCTTAAATGAGCACTTTGACTTCACCTGCTCCACCCCGCCCACTGTCTCTCTGCACACAGCTATTGCCCATACCCAAAGGCCATCATAGGTACAGTCCCTTATAATACCATTACTTAGAGCTCATCATGCTTTAGGCTCTGCACCACATCCCTCCCAGGACAAGTCCAGCCTAAAACATTATGCTGAGTGATGAATATGTGTTCTCCAGGTAAGGTGTGCTGCTAGTAATTAAACAGTATTAATTCCATCAGCTTTGATTTACATTCTAAGCTCCCAGTAATAAAGCTCAGCATTCTATTTTCTTTCTCACTAGCACTGAGTAATAGAATTGGTGTTTAAGGATTATCATATAAATCTATTTTTTTGGTCAGTCACTACTGAAGAATTTTTTCAATATATTACAAATGAATTCATTATTGTCAAGTTTGTAAAAATAATTAAAAGCTACAGGCCAAACACAAATTCCCAGGACATAAAAAACATGACTCAAACTCTACTGCCAAACACTGGGGTTGTCAACTTCTTGGTTTCAGGTTTTAATGAGCAATGACTTTCATCTTTTCATGCACTAAAGGACTCAGGTGGAAGCCCCTTCCTTCTCAGGAGCAAGGAGACAAGCATTCTGCCTATCAGAAAGTAGCAGCCTTGTCATTTTGTGTATACATTTAGCAACTTGTCAACTGTCTACTTTAAAACATAAACTAAATGTATAAAAATATAAAAAAAATTATATGTGATTATCAAGATGTAGTTAACATGTGTTCACATAATAAAAAAAAGAAAAATCAAAAGTAAAATAATCAAGGGAAAAATGTGAAAGAAATTCAAGTATGTCTAATCTATTGCTAAGATCTATAGGTCTCCCTTTATATAAAATATGACCATCACCACCCTCAGGTGGCCCTTCCACACTTTGAATACCATGTCTGTGGAGGCTAAGCATAATGAACAACTCTTGCTTTTCCACTTAAGGAATTGAAATTTTGATTCTTGGACAGGCAAAGCACAACTAATCTTGTTCTTAAATGTTAATGCAAACCATTAAGTATAATACTAACTGAAACACTATAGGGACTCAGAGAGGTTTTTTTGTGAAGGGAAGGGGAAGTACATGAGGGTGTCTATGCTTTCTTGTTATTGTTGTTTTTTATCTTAACCTCAGGATAATTAATAATAAATTATATGACTCATTGATGGGGCCCACTTTGTGTGGGTTACTTTTGCAATAAAGAGCTGGCCCTTGAAAGCCATAAGCAGAATACAGAAGGCCACAGCTCTGGGAAGAAGCATGGGCACAAGCAATGCAAATGTTTATTTCACCTGGTAGACCAAATGTGACAGACTGTTTTATCTACAATGGAATATTAATTTTCTGGTTTTGGAAAGGAAAACACAGTGCTCATTTGTATTGTTGTAAAACTTGTGAATTTACCCCATAGGATAAGTAATCCTCAAAGCAGCATCCTAATTAAAAGGAAAACTCAGTTGCTGTGCAAGATAATATAAGAGGGCATATAAATTGTAAACAAGATGCATGGTAAAAATGAAATAGACAGGCTGGATTGGAAAGGAATGAAATAAGCTTTGGAAATGTGCTTCTTAAATGAACACAAATTGTGAGATAATGTCTCATTGAACAATAAAAATAACAAACCAGTGGCAAAGATGTAATAGAATTCCCCATGTATACCATTTTAATCTTAATATAATTTTCCCCAGTGCATCCATGTTTATTGAACTTCTATGACCGATTCTTTCTCACTCTGTCCAAAGTTACTGAGATTGTGTTCTCCACTGTAAATAATTCCCTTATAATGAACATGAAAACGATCCAGAAATTGACCACAGTTTATAAGAGGAAAAATGACATTTCATCTACTCACAGAGAAGGCTTCCAAGGATGCCAGGTTTATACCTAGTTTTCTCTGGGAAACAGCAGGAGATGACAGGAAACACTTTCTGTTTCCTGCTGGTTCATCAACTTAATGCCTTTGTTTCTTTTCCTGTCCAGAAAATACCAAGAGGACTCCCAGGAAATCCTAACAAGTAGTGTGGTGTTAGATAAAGTGAGACATTCTAGGTCTGGTTAATAAATATACATGTGAGTTGAGTATACAGCGTGGACTGCCTCAGTTTCCCAATCTGCAAAGAATACGATAACACTGCCTGTCATCACATAAGAACATAACTACATGAAGGAGAGGTGTGCTGGAGGGAGAAATGGAACTCCTGCAGGAGTTTGGTACCAACTGCAGATTCCAACTGAAGAAGTTCACCAAACCACCTCTAACCAACCTTATGAGAATGCCAAACATCTTAGTTTCCAATATGGTAAATCCTTGCCTCTTCTTTGCTTATGCTCATGTTGGCCATTCAAAGTATATATCTCATGAGATTTTAAAATAAATATGTATAGAAATACAATCAACGCAAGACTCAGGGGACATGACAGAAGAAGGAGGGGAATAAACGTAAGAGCCAAAGAATAGCATCCTGGATTACAAAATGCTGTCTTCTGAACATATAGAAATTGCACTCAGGAACTCACTGAAACTATGATTACCTTCACAAGACCAAGCTACCAAGATCAGTGAATATTCAAACATGAAATGCTAGATGGTTTTGTTGTTGTTTGTTTTGAATTTGGTGTTGCTGTATAACTGAAATCTGGGACTTTGCTAAATAGTAACACAAATACTGCTTCTAGGATTGAGAAAGCAGCTTGGTGGTAGAGATTCTGCCTATAGGCAAAAAGTGGTATGTTCTATTCCTGACACTGGCAAACAAAACAAAGCAAGGCAGAGCAAATTATTTTCCTTCCATTCAAAGCTCAATTCACTTGTTTTATTATTTTTCCAAAGTTCATTAGATGAAAGAAAGACATATATTTAACAAATCATTGACAAAAATGCACTGTAAAACATATTAACAAATACATTTTATTAAATTTATTATCAGTTCCTTTGTTGAATAGAATGTATACTGTAGCTTTTAGCTTTGCTATTTTGTGCTAGGTTAAATGTTGGAAATTTTAATGAATCAAACACTAACAGAGATCTTCTAAGCAAAATTAACTGTAAACCCAAAGTGTGCAGGTGTACAAATCTACCCTTATACTGAGAATTCTCCTGTTAGAGCTACAAGTCAACAGTACATTATCTTCATAAACTCACCATTCTTTTTTCAGGAAAGTTTTCTAAGAGTTTAAATGAAAGTTTTCAAATATATCCAATGCTTTAATGAAAATAAATTTCTATAATTCTCTATTTCACTATCTAAGACATTTTCTAATAAAATGCAAATAGCAAGTAGAGATTCTCATTGGATACATTCCTAGGATCCAGGCTTTATAATCACAGATCATTGAGAACAGAGGCAACCTGAGGTTATTTGAGACATCACCGGGTAACTCTGTGTCTTTCCAGCAGCAGTAACTTCTGCAAAGGACATTTCCCAGTAGCCTTCCTTACAGTGGGCCTTCCAAGCCATTGTTTCTGATGACCTTGGCAAATTCCTTGGCTGACCTGTATGGGACTCGAGGTCTAGCAGGATCTTCAAAATCAACATGGAAGAGGCCAAATCGTCTACTGTACCCATTGTTCCACTCAAAGTTATCCAGAAGCGACCACACACAGTATACTTGAAGGTTGACTTCATCAACATGGATAGCTGAAATATTTTTTGGAAGAACCATTAGCATTTCTGAAAAAGAGCTGTGAACAAATATCACTAAGAGCACTGGACACTCCTTTCTCGTACTCTGCTGGATATCTCAGTGGGGACAGAAAAAAAAATCTTCTTCATCTTTTTAACCACAGACACAGCACTGAAATAAAGTGATATTTGGGATCTAATACATATGTCAATTAGCATGATTTAATTATTCCACAGTATGAACTTCCATCAAAGCATCAAGTCCCACAGCAGAGCATAAATAAATTTTTGTCACTTAGAATAATTCCCCTTTCCTGTTTTCTACTTGACATGAGCAGGATTTTAGTTCAGAAGTTAACTCACAAGAAATCATGCCTGATACAATGCCCACAATCTCAGCACAGGGAAGTCTAACACAAGAGGGTGGGTGCAGGTTAGTTGGTTCTACTTAATGAATTGTAGATCATGCTGGATGGCATAGTAAAACCTTATCTCCAAATTAAAAGAAGTTACTTATTATCCTAATAATATAATCAGTCATTTTGACATTTGTTTTATTTTTATTCCCTTATTGCACATTTTCCAGCACACAAACATACACGCATGCACACATACACATACGCACACACACACACTTTGCTAGTACCCAGAAGTGTACTCAGTTAAAAACACCATCTACCATCACAGAACCTCTAATAACTAAGAAAATACATTGGTCAGTTGGAAGAAATGGCAGTAGAATGCCCAAAGAAACTTGACCCTTCTGTCCCCTTGGACAAACTGAAATCAGAAACACAAAACTGAAAAAGGTGAGTAGGCAGCTCTGGCCATGCTCTTGACATGTCTACAGGCAACTATGAAAAGCTTTAAAATACCATCATATCCTCTGTTACTTAGCCATTGTAGCACAATGACAAAGACAGAGTAGCTTATGAACAGCAGCCAATAATTTGTCATAATTCAAAAAAAAAAGCAAGAAGTCCTAAACCAAGATGACGGCAGCTTCAACATCTTGGGAGTGGGGACTATATGCAGGTTTATTAATGACATCTTCTTGCTGTATCTTTATGCAGCAGGAAGGGCAAATAAACTCCTTCATGTCTCTTCTTATATGTTTATCAACTCCGGTGATGATGACTATTTTTGTCACTACCTAATTTATGTCTCACAGGTACCTCATAGTACCATCATATTAGAAGCTAGAACACAAATTTTGGAGAGATTCAACATATTTCATTGCCTATACCCTCCATTTAGACTCAGAGTGATGCTTCAGCCCTTTATGAGCTAAGGACAGGATTGTAGACTATCAAGCCAAAATAAATGTCAACATGGATGGAGGAGAGGGGACTAATGAAGTCTACCTCCAACTGAGAAGCCATTTGCAAATGATGGCTTCTGGCAGTTAGTGTCAATTTTCTTTAGGTCTGTGGTCTCTGACAGGTTATCCATGCTCCAGTACATGGTCATACAACCCATTCATATACAGGCAGCACTAAATGAATTCACTGGTGTCATAGTTTGAATGGAATTAGCCTCCATAATCTCATATGGAGTGGCACTAATAGGAAGTATGACTTTGTTGGCATAGGTAAGTCACTGTGGGGTGGGCTATGAGGCTTCCTATGCTCACAATATCTCCTAGCACACTCTGGTTTCTCTTTAGATCGTATAAATCTTTTGCCTTTTACAATATCTCCCAGCAAGTCAGTCAACTTCCTGTTACCTGCAAATATAGCACTCTCAGCTCCAGTACTACATCTGCCTGCAAGCCACCATGCTGCTCATCATGATGATAATGGACTGAACCCTATAAAATTATAAGCAAACCTCCTCAAATAAATGTTTTCTTTATAAGAGTTGCCACAGTCATGGTGTCTCTTGATACAATAGGGAAGTTGGTACCAGGGACCATATTTCTGACAGAAGCCTAACCTTGTGTTTGAGAAATTTGGAGTTCTATACTTTGGGTTATAAAAGTAGTAGAATGCTTTAAGCACTGTTAATGGGCCATACTAATAGAAACATAGAAGGCAGTAGTGCTAAGGATTATTTGAACTATAGGGGACCTCACTCAAGGGGTTTCAGTGAAAAATTTTAATATGTTGCCTAGAAATTGTTCTTGTGATATTTTGGTGAAAAAAAAGTGACTTCCTTCACTCTTTCCCAAAGAGTCTGCCTGAAGCTAAAGTGAAGAATTTCGGGTGAATTCTATTAGAAGAGGAAATCTCAAAACAGTGTAGTAGAGACTCTGTCATGTGATTTCTAATGGTAACTTTAATGAAGACTTATAATGAAAATGAGTAAGCTAAGAGGGTAAGTTACAAAATGAAATTTTTGGAGAGAAAAGAAGTACCAGGCACTGGAATAAACTGGAATATTGTGTTTAGGAGATGACAGATTAAGAAATGGAAAAAATGGAGTGGTGACCTCAGGACAAGATCCTACCCAACTAAGTTTCAAACTTGTGGAAAGGAATTAAAGAAAAGCTTAAAGACCAGCGTAGGGCACACCTTTAATTGCAGCACCAGGAAGGCAGAAACTGGTAGATCTCTGAGTTTCAGGCCAGCCTAGTCCACAGAACAAGTATCAGGACAACCAAGTTTAGGAAGTGAAAGACAGAAAGTTGCTGAAGACGTAATTGAATGAGGGGATTGTTTCAGCCACAGCAACCAGCAGAGCTAGGCAGTTTTGGCCACTTGGTTCTGGATTCAGAGCTAAAGATAGAAAAGAGTTATCAAATAAAGATGCTGATGCCGGACATGTGTCAGGGATGTCCCTGAATGAAGTGGAGAGGCCGTTACATAAAGCTGTGAAATTGAAGCCTCTATTGCCTTGGTGAATCCAAGATGTTAGAGATACCAGAGTCATGGAATACCTGCTGAGGAGAGCTGCTAACAGGGAGTAAAAAACAGCCCAAGAGAAAGAAGTGTATTATGGTCAACAAAGCTGAAAAGAGTTAGAGATGTGGAGAACATTTTGACATCAGACATAGAGCTGCAGAGTTTTGAGTTTGCCCAGCTGATTTTTGGTCTTCCTTTGGTCCAGTATTTTCTTGCTTCCTTCTGTGCATTTTGGGATGGTAATGTATAGCCTGTGATATTATAAGTTCGAAGTATGTGATCTACTTTTTGATTTTGGTTTTGATTTTTACAGGTGATTGCAGTTAAGAGATTGCACGAATCTCAAAAAAGACTTTGGCATTTGAACTTTAAAACATTGTTGAGACTGTGATAGAATATAGAAATTTTTGAAGATTGACTAAATGTATTTTACATTATGATATTATTACAAGGTCATGGAGGCTGGGATGTGGAATGTGGTTGACAGAATGTAATTGACCTCCATAATCTCATAGGGAATGGCACTATTGGAAAGTATGGCTTTGTTGGAGAAAGTATTTCACTATGGGAGTGGGCTTTGAGATTTCCTATGCTCAGAATACTTCCCAGTGAGTCAGATGATGTCTTGTTACCTGTAAGATGTAACACTCTCAGCTCCAGCATCATATCTGCCTGCAGGCCTCCAGACTCACTGTCATGATAATAATGAACTGAACTTCTGAAACTGTAAGAAAGCCCCCCCTATTAAATATATTTTAGTAAAAGTCTTCATGGCCATGATGTCTCTTGACAGCCATAAAACTCTAAAATAAGTGAGTTAAAATATAAAACATTTAGTTAGGAGCTGAAAATGATGAGATGAGATAAGATGGGAGAAACTGAAGAGAGGAGAATGATGGGATATGAATTTGGTCAAAACACATTATAAATATATGTCTGAAATTCTCAAATAACAAAAAAGAAAAGAAAAAACTAAAAACATAGGTAGATTGAAATTCAGACTCCATCCAGAGGTGAGCAGATACCAGCACCAGGACCACCAATCCGGAGAGTTCCTCTCTGGGTCCGGGGTCATTCCCTAGACTCTGATCTCAGACTCTCTCTAGCAGAGAGGAGTGAGGTTTGGCTGTGAGGGGCTCCTCTAGCCACAACTAAAAGAGGTGACCTTGCATGGCCGGCCCAGCCTTCAGGGTGAACTATTTCAGCAGAGAAGGACTGAGGCTTATAAATTCAGACCACTGTCCAGAGCAGAGTCAGAGATTGAGCAGAACCCTTGCTCAGAGGAAAAGGAGACACATAAGCCCTCTTGCCACAGCTGACTAGGAGCTGCCTAATTGTGAACCACTGAAGCAATGGGCAGATGCCAGTGCAAAAATACATAGAACTATATAAAGAACAATAAAGCAACACCAGAAGAAACTGGTGTTTCTACAACTACAAGACCTGAAAAAAGCAATGAAGAGGAAACAGAAGGAAACAACACCCAAAACACCTTTATGAAGATTATTGAAGCCTTCAAAGAAGATATTAAAAATTCGCTTAAAGAAATAGAAGAAAATACAAACAAAAAATTGGAAGAGATGAACAAATCCTTGAAAGAAAACCAAGAAAATGTAAACCAAAAAGTGAAAGAAACATTACAGAAACTAAAAACTGAAATAGAAGCAACAAAAAAAGGCACAAAATGAGGCAAAGGTGGAAATAGAAAATCTGAAAAAAGAGCTGGAACTACAGATGCAAGCATAACCCACAGAATCCAAGAGATGGAAGAGAAAATCTCTGAAGTGGAAGACTCAGTTGCTCAAATAGATTTATCAGTCAAAGAAAATACTAAAACCAAAAAAGCCATAACACAAAATGCTCACGAAATCTGGGACACCATGAAAAGACCTAACCTGAGAATAATAGGAATAGGAGAAGAACACCAGCTCAAAGGCACAGACAATGTATTCAATAAAATCATAGAAGAAAACTTTCTTAACTTAAAGAAGGAAATGCCTATAAAGATACAAGAAGCTTACAGAACACCAAATAGATATGACTCATCATAAAAGCCTGCACACCACATAATAATCAAGCCACAAAACGTGGAGAAGAAATACAAAATTTCAAGAGCTTCAAAAGTAAAGGGCCAACTTACTTACAAAGGCAGACCCATATAACTCCTGACTATTCAATAGAAACTATGAAAGCAAGAAGGGCATAGTCAGAAGTTATAAAGACACTAAAAGAGCATGGCTGCCAACCTAGACTACTATACCCAGCAAACTTACCAATCACCATAGATGGAATAAACAACATATTTCATGACAAGGTCAGATTGAAACAATACTTATCTACCAATCTGGCCCTCCAGAAAGCATTAGAGGGACAACACCAACCTAAGAATCCCAGATTCACCCACAAAATCACAAACATTCAATAATCACAAAGAAGAAAAGCAGAGAGAAAGGAAATACATACAAGCTACCACCAAAAATAGCAGGAAACATCAATCAGTGGTCACTAATATCCCTTAGTATCAATGGTCTCAACTCACCTATAAAAAGACACACATAACAAGATGGATACAAAAACAGAAGCCACCCTCTGCTGCATACAAGAAACACCTCAACCACCAAGACGACACAGGCCCAGAGTAAAGAGTTGGGAAAAGATTTTCCCAATCAAAAGACCCCAAGAAACAAGCTGGGGTTGCCATCTTAATATCTAACAATGTAGAGTTTAAACTAAAATCAGTTAAAAGGGACGAAGATAGACATTACTTACTCATCACAGGAAAAATTGGCCAAGAGGAGATTTCAATACTTAATATTTATGCCCCTAATATAAGGGCACCTATCTATGTTTAAAAAAATGCTAAAGCTCAAATCCCACATCAATTCTCACACCCTAATAGTGGGAAACTTCAATACCTCACTTTCACCCTTGGATAGGTCAACCAGACAGAGACTCAACAGAGAAATAAGCAGTGTAACAGAGGTTATAATGCAAATGGATTCAATAGGAGTAACAGAAGCTTCCACCCAAATGCAAAGAAATATAGATATTTCTCAATATCACATGGAACTTTCTCTAAAATTGACCACATAATTGATCATAAAGCCAATATCAACAGATACAAAAAGTGGCAATAAATCTTTGTATTATATTGGACCACCAGGGCCTAAAGTTAGAGTTCAACATCATCAAAAATCACAGAAAGCCTAACAACTCATGGAAACTAAACATCACTCAGCTGAACCACCTCTGGGCAAAGGAAGAAATTAAGAAAGAAATCAAAGTTTTCCTAGAATTTAATGAAGATGAATCCACAACATACCCAAACTTGTGGACACAATGAAAGCAGTCTTAAAAGGAAAATTCATAGCACTAGATGCCTATATGAAAAACCTAGAGAAATCCCACACTAGAGAACTAACAGCACAGCTAAAAGCCTTAGAACAATTAGAAGCAAACTCACCTAGGAGTAGATGGCAGAAAATAATCAAACTTAGAGCTGAGATCAATAAAATTGAAACAAAAAGAATACAAAGAATCAATGAATCAAAGAGTTGGTTCTTTGAGAAAGCCCACAAGATAGATAAATTCTTACCCAAACTAACCAAAAAGCAAAGAGAGCATCTACATCAACAAAATTAGGAATGAAAGGGGGACATAACAACAGACCCCCAGGAAATCCAGAGAATTATCAGGTCATATATTGAAAATCTATATTCCAGAAAAATGGAAAACCTAGAAGAAATGGACAGCTTTCTCAAAAGGTACTACTTAACAAAATTAAATAAAGATCAGATTAATTACCTAAGCAGACCTATAACCCTAAAGGAAATTGAAGCTGTCATTAAAAGCCTCCCAAGTAAAAAAAGTCCAGGTCCAGAAGGTTTCACTGCAGAATTCTACCAGACATAAGAAGAACTTATACGAATACTCCTCAAACTGTTACATAGAGTAGAAACTGAAGGGATATTGCCAAATTCCTTTTATGAGGCCACAATTATCCTAATACCCAAGCCACTCAAAGACACAACAAAGAAGGAGAATTACAGACCAATATCCCTCATGAATATTGATGCTAAAATTCTCAACAAAATTTTGGCAAACCGTATACAACGGTATATGAAAAATATCATCCAACTTGATCAAGAAGGCTTTATACCAGAAATGCAGGGCTGGTTTAACATATGAAAACCCATAAATGTCATCCATGATATAAACAAACTGAAGGAAAAGAACCACATGAGCATATCCTTAGATGCTGAAAAGCCTTTGACAAAATCCAACATTCCTTTATGATAAAAGCCCTGGAGAGATCAGAAAAAAGGGAAAATATCTAAATATAATAAAGGCAATTTACAAGAAGCCAACATCAAACTTAATGGAGAATAACTCAAAGCAATCCCACTAAAATACGAAACTAGACAAAGATGTTTCCTCTTCTCTTATCTATTCAATATATTTTTTGAACTTTTAGCCAAAGCCTTAAGGGAACGAAAGAAGATTAAGGGGATACAAATTGGAAAAGAAGAAGAGAAGCTATCTCTATTTGCAGATGATATAATTGTACACATAAGTGACCCAAAAAATTCTACCAGGGAACTTATACAGCGGATAAACACCTTCAGTAATGTAGTAGGATACAATATTAACTCAAAGAAATCAGTAGCCTTCCTATACATTAAAGATAAAAGGGCTGAAAAAGAAATAAGGGAAACATTACCCTTTATAATAGTAATAGCATTAAATACCTTGGAGTAACTATAACCAAAGAAGTAACAGATCTACTTGACAAAAATTTTAAGTCGCTGAAGACTTGACAAAAATTTTAAGTCACTGAAGAAAGAAACTGAAGAGGATATCAGAAAATGGAAAGCTCTCCCATGTTCCTGGATAGGTAGGATCAACATAATAAAAATGGCAATTCTACCAAAAGCAATCTACAGATTCAATGTACTTCCCTTCAAAATCCCAACACAATATATTATGGACCTTGAAAGAACAATATTCAACTTTATTTGGAATAACAGGGAAGCCAGGATTATCAAAACAATTTTGCTCAACAAAAGAACCTCAGGGGCATCACCATCCTTGACTTCAAGTTATACTATAGAGCTATAGTAATAAAAACAGCCTGGTACTGCCATAAAAACAAACTTGTGGATCAATGGAATAAAATTGAGGATCCAGACATTAACCCAAAAACCTATGAACACCTGATCTTCGACAAAGAGGCCCAAAATATTCAATGGAATAAAGATAGTATATTTAACAAATGGTGTTGACATAGCTGCCATGGTAGTGTGTAGAAAAATGCAAATAGATCGAAGCCTATCACCCTGCACAAAACTCAAAGCCAAGTGGATCAAAGGCCTCAACATAAACTCAGCCACACTGAACTTGATAGAAAAGAAAGTGGGAAATACCCTCCAACAAATTGGCACAGGTGACCACTTCCTAAATATAAAACCAGTGGCACAGACACTAAGAACAACAATCATTAAGTTGGACCTCCTGACACTGAGAAGCTTCTATAATGACAAGGACACAGTAAATAGGACAAAAAAAAAAACAGCCTAGAGAATGGAAAAAGATTTTCATCAACTCCACAAATGACAGAGGACTGATCTCTAAAATATATAGAGAAATCAAGAAACTAGAGCCCAAAACCTTGAATAACTCAATCAAAAAATGGGACTCAGAACTAGAAAGGGAATTCTCAGCAGAAGAATTACAAATGGCTAAAAGGCACTTAAAAAAGTGTTCAACATCTTTAGCCATCAGAGAAATGCAAATCAAAATATCTTTGAGATACCATCTTACACCTGTGTGATTGGCTAAGATAAAAGACACAGATGACAGCCTATGCTGGAGAGGTTGCAGAGCAAGGGGAACACTCCTCCACTGTTGGTGGGAGTGTAAGCTTGTTCAGCCACTCTGGAAGGCAGTATGGAGGTTTCTCAGAAAACTGGGAATCAATCTCCCCAAGGATCCAGCAATACCACTTCTGGGTGTATACCCTAAAGATGCACATTTGTACTCCAAAGGTTCAACTATGTTCATAGCAGCATTATTCATAATAGCAAGAACCTAGATTCCCCTCAACTGAAGAATGAATTAACAAACTCTGGTACATCTACAAAATGGAGTACTACTCAGCCGTAAGAAAAAATGATATCCTAAAATTTGCAGGCAAATGGATAGATTTGGAGAAGATCTTCCTAAGTGAGGTATCACATACTCAAAATCATAAGCAGGAGATATACCCACTCATTAGTGGACTCTAAACAAAAAAAGCAAAAAGCAAAGCATGTCCAAGCTGCAAACCACAACCACAGAACAGCTTGGAATCTTAAACACCTTGGACTGGCACCTTGGATCCCACTTCCTCCAGAGGAACACCTGATCCAGTCTTAATGTTGGGGTGAGGAAATTGGATCTTCCAGGAGTTGATGCTGAACTAAGCCATATTGTGATCTTGGGACCTCCTGGCCTTGCGGGGGAGAAGATAAAGAGACATGGAGAAGAGAGAGTGACTGGAAGGGGTGAGAGGAAAAAGGGAGCTTGAACAAGAATATAAATGGATAAAAAATATGACTTTACTCATAATTAAAAAATTAAAAATTAAAAAAACATAAACCATTTGGGCCAACCCTGCACATATACATAAATACAATATTCTCTATAATTTCTGTAAGTTCTCAAAGCTCATTGTTTCACTCTATACTAGGAGACCAAAGTGGATAAATCTCTTCCCTGTTATTCTCATTGTTTGAGATGGGGAGTAGAGTAATTACTATTTTAAGTCTCTGTGAATCCTGGGAATTGTATAAATCTTTGCACTGAACATATTCTTTGTGAAAATCACAGTCAGGAAAGCTGGTCTATGACCCATTAAGATGCATTTCTCCATTCAGAAATCAAGTGAAAGGCTGGTTTGTTTAATATTGATGACCATATCCCCCAATAAGCAAAGAGAAAATTGAACATTCATATAATAAATCAGATTTTAATTGCACTGAGGACTGTTTTCATTCAGAGTGAGTTTTGCAACTAAATATTTATCAAATCAGGTTCTACTTTTATTTTTTCTTTAGTATCAGTCTGTATTTTTCAAGTTTATTAAGAAACACTACATTTCTTCTATTATATCTGTAGGTCTCCAAATCTTAAGGGTTTTGTTTATAGAGCCTGATATTATGCAGACAAAATATTCCTGACAGGCTAGTTGATGCATGACCCCAGATACAGTTGTACCAAGAGACAAGCAATGTGTTTTGATTAGAGAGTGTTTTATAAATGGTGTAGGGAAAGAATTAAGGCAAGCTCTGTTGACATTGTTAAATGAAATTGCACTTAAAAAATGACAATACAGAACATTCAACCATATTAAGCCTTACAAGACCAAAAATACTTAGGAGACATCCCTTCTCTTATCTGTTGTCATTTGCATGTTTGCCTCTGCCTTTGTCAAGTATAACATGAAAAATACCCTTTCTTTTAATAATTTTTGTAGGAATACAATTTAAGCACAAAATGACACATCTCTGTCTCAAAACTACGAAAGCCCAATACTCAGACAGAAAACAGTAATCTCCTTTGCTTTGTAAACAGTCTGGGGCTATGTGGGAACATGCGTGTATTCTTTCCCACTTGTAGCACAACTACTGTCCAACAAGAAAGACTGCCAGGTACAAAGCCAGACAGTTTCTGAAAACACACACAGTCCCACTGATGATATACAGAAGGACTGATTCATGTGCTAAAGCGGGGGATAAAAATGAGGCCATACTTCTCGGAAGGGAACAAAAGGAAATCTTGACAATTTCATTGTTAACTGCCAGGAGTGCAGCAGCAAGTGCTAAACTGCCCGAGTGACACTGGTGGATGTCTCTGCATTTTCACTGCAGGAACAGTCAGGTGGAGAATTACCTAGTTAGGTTCGGGAGCTAGCCTGCTGGAATCTTTCTCACCAGGCCATCACTGGGAAAAATTACAAAACCACACCGGAACCTGCACGCCTCTCCTCTTCCAATCTCCCCGGGAATGGAAAGAGGCCATCATCACATTTCTTGTCACCATGATTTATGAGGTCCCAGATCTTGGCAGGGGAAACAGTACTTCTGAGAATTCGCTTTCTTTCTTTAACCAGAGGTGGAGGCAAAGTCAACACAGACCAATAGGAGTTTGGACAGCTACGCAGAATGTTAAGATAAAAATGGTACCCATTGTAGAGTCAGAGTGTAACATGGAACAAGACTGTGGAAAGATGCAGAAAGAAATGTTTTTAGGCTTGCTTCCAGTCAAGCTCTTCTAGTTGTAAGAACCTTATATTAGCACTACACATAGTTCTGCATTCAAAGTCAAATATATACATATGTGTATATATATGCATATATATGGGCATGTGTGTATATACTATTTTGTGTGTATATATGTGTATGTATATATGGTATACATGATACCAGAAAGAGGCAAACTAAAAAGAATGAAGGCAAGCATTAATCCAAACAAGCCTCAAGAACTTGCTCAGCCATGATCATTAAAAAACAAGTTAAATATCCTTTGGCTGAGAAATGGAAAATAAAAATGTAGTAAATACATATAATGAAATAATGTTATTCAACAGTGAAAAATGAAAGTTTCAAGTAGATGAATGGAACTAGAAAAGATCATTTTGAGTGAGGTAACCCAAACCCAGAAAGACAAACCTACCATGTTCTCTCTCATCTGAGGCTCCTAGCTCCAAGTCTGTGTGAGTATATAACCTGGAGTAACTGCAGAAACCAGGAAAGTCAAAGACAAATGAGAAGGGAATAGCAGGGTACAAGTGATCTCAAGGGGGAAATGGAGCGCTTCAATTAGGGTGGGTGATAGAGACAAAGAGGAAGGAGGAAAGAAGGTAAGGTAACAGTAAGAATATCTGAAACAAAATGTAAGGAATTATTACTAACTAAAATTACTGGCAATTTGTATAAGTCTGTGAATATACACATAAGTATTTTAGATCTAATTTACCATCTGGGCTGGTAATACTCCCTCAAAGATCTACATAATACTGAACAAAATCCTCAACACCAGATATGAAAAGTCCTTTTTTGAGCTGTTCATCAGGGTTTTCCAAGAGATTCCCAAACCATTATAAACTATTGCTATTGTCCTTGCCCCCTCACCTCAGAGGTAAAAAGTAAAGTTACACTGCTGAAGGCAACAAGCAAATCAGACACAGGGGTTAGAGGACCTGAGCTGGATCTACCCTGTAGGCCTCCTTCCCTGAAGACAGGCATTCATGATATCAGAAGGTGCCATGCAAACTTCCAAGAGAGAAGGAAACAATAGTCCTACCCAGATATAATGCTCATAAACTGTCACAATAGTGACCAGTACAGCACAGAAACATTATGGGTACAATAATGGCAAGCTTTATATGCTTACTCAACAGCTCTCTAATTGGCTTAAGGCCTTGTCAACAAGATGATGCCTGGTACTGGCAACTTAGTCAACAACCCATGACTACTGTAGTCATAGATCCTGGCAGAGAACCTACAACATAACCCCTAACTACATTCTAAATATATGTCTTTATATACACAGATAAGTAGTTCTGTCTCAATCCATGTTGGGGGTCTATCTTAGTTAAGGTCTTTATTGCTGTGATGAAACACCATGACCAAAAGCAACTTGTAGGGAAAGAGTTTAATTGGGGTACTTATCCAATCTTGCAGTCCACTGAAAGAAGCCAAGGCAGGAACTCAAACCAGGAGGAAACCTAGAGGCAGAAGCTGATACAGAGGTCATGGAGTGCTGCTTACTGGCTTGTTTCTCATGGCTTGCTCAGCCCAAGAGTAGTACCATCCTCAACAGTGCTCACCCCCATAAATCACTAATTAGAAATCCCTAGAGGCTTGTCTATAGTCTAATCTTATGGAAGCACATTCTCCATTGAGATTTCTTCCACTTAGATGATTCTAGCTTGTGACAAGTTGACATAAAAGTAGCTAGCAGAGTCCCCTCCCTCATTTTTCTGTTAACTACTTCATCACACTTATATCTAGTTATTTCCTTCTCAAGCCACCAATCCCACCTATGTTCCATTTATATTTTTCTTGTTTTCATGGTCACTCATATCTGAGGATATGAAGCTATGAACCACAGATTAGAAAGAACATATAGCATTTCTTTCTAGATTTGCACTACCTTCCTCAGTATAATCTTTTTATATGCTTGACTATTATAAATTTCATTTTTTTCTTTAAAGTTGGATAGTATTTCATTGTGTGTTTATATATACCACATTTTCATTATACATTCATCTGTTGAAGGCATTTAAGTTGTTTTCATTTCTTGGCTTATTTCAAGTAAGGCAGCCATTAACATTGCCGAATAAGTATGTGAAAAGTAGAATGTTCAGTCCTTTGAGAATATGCCAAAGAGTGATATATCTAGGTCATATGGAAGCTTGAGCATAGAACTTGAAAAGGACATTAGAAAACACTGTACTAAATTCCAAAAAGATAACAAAAATTGCCTCAGTGATGTCCAAGAAAATACATAGACATAGCTGGATTAAATAACAAAGATATTTAAAAGAATTTGAAAACTGAATTAATAAAAATATAAAACTGTAAGCTTAAATTAATATGGAATAAAAATTCAATATCCCAATTATAAACCTCAGAGGAAAGCCTTCCAAGTAGAAAGAATAAAAAAGAAGATAGAATGTTATGACTCACCAATAAAGAGAATATAGATAAATAAAGTAAGCAAAGAATATGGAAAAAATTACAGAAAGAAAACCTACAAGAAATGTGAAAAATCATCAAAAGATTAAATCTTTAAGCTGGGCAGTGGTGGCATAGATCTTTAGTTTCAGCACTCATGAGACAGAGGCAGGTGGATCTCTGTGAGTTTGAGTCCAGTCTGGTTCACAAAGAAAGTTTCAGCACAACCAAGACTACCAGAAAAATCAAAATCAAACAAAAAAAAAAGAATCAAACAGCAACAACAAAAGATCAAACTGTCAAATTATAGATGAGGGAAAAGAATCCAAGATCAACATCATAAGCTATATTTTCACAAAGATTTTAAGAGAAAAATTTCCCAAACTACAGAAAGACATAATCAGACAGATACAAGAAACAAATACTAATAAGACCAAAGAATACACCATTGAATATTATACATATACATATATTATATAAATATATATAATATGTAATAATATATACATATATCAATATAATATATGCTTATGTATTAATATAACATATATTTATATATTAACATAATATATTTATATTAACATAATATATGTATCATATTAATATAGTGTATATCTATATATAAACTATAAAAATTTATAGGTACAAGAGAAAAAATATAAGTCACATATAAAGGAGAGCTCACCAGAATAATATTTGACTTTTAAATGAAAACCTGAAGAACTTGGAGTAATGTACTCCAAGTTGTAAAGAACAATGGTGGCCACCATAAGCTACTGTATGAAGCAAAAATAGCTGCCATAGGTGAAGAAGAAAAATAAACTTTCCATGATCCAAACAGACAAAACAAAAACAAACAAACAAAAAACACTAAACAGAATTCTAAAAGCAATGCTTCAAACTGATGATGGAATAAGCATAGCAAAGAGACTCTAGAAAAAAAACAAATAAAGCTATAATTTAATAAAAAGCATACTGCAACTAAGAACATAAAACAAAAAAATAAGGACTGCAATCTACAAATACCTTTCAATAATAATTCTAAACATTAATGGCCTAGACTCTCAAATCAAAAGGCACAGGCCAGCTAAAAGGATTAAGAAACCAAATTCACCTTTAAAAGAAATGAAAAAAAGTATTCCAAGCAAATGGAATCAAGAAGCAAGGAGGCACCACCATCCTAATAGCTGGCAGCTGCTTTTGTCTGATAGAATTTCCAGTATTAGGAAATCTAAAACTTGTTTTGCTTTGTTTTGTTTTCTGAAGATCTAGAATTATGACATGTGGAAATCCTAGCATGGAATCACACACACACAGAAAACTATGATCAAAATGTGGTAGTTTTAATGAAAACCTTTGGGGAACATGCCCCCCAATTTTTTTTCTCAGGATTCAAGAGGCATACTCCAGCCGGTATGGAAATAACTATAAGTTAAAAGTTATATTCACAATATCCTCTTTACTTTTTTCATCTTTATTTGCACAACTATTATTGGCACAATGACAGAACAATGAAGGCGTAGGCTCATATACTCATGCAGGCAGATACTCTTTGGAAAGGCAATGTGGAGCTTGAATTTCTCCGGGTTACAGAGAAGGATGATAAGGTTTACACAGAGACAGTAACTGTCAGGTTTGGTTTATGACACAAGGTGGGAATGGCTAGTCAAGGTTTTCTGGTTGGGGGGTTCAACTAAAGATTAGAGTAACAAAGCAATCTAAAAGGGAAAATGTGTTCTAACTACAATCCTAAATGTGGCTAGTCATGAGGTTAAAAGTTTATTGATCAGCAAAAATCATGAACAAAGTAAAGTCCTGTGCTGTTTCTATAAGGTCTTCTCTCAGCTGCTTTTCTGATGTGCTGGGCAAGTAAGTATTTTCAGTTGCAAGGTGATCTGCAGCCTTCGAGCTGCTCTGGCCTTGTGGTGGAACACTTCAGAATAAATGTTTGTTTTAATACCTGCAACTAGGATTTTGTTGATTACCCTTTTTCTTATATCACAACAATAAGTCTTCAAGGTAGGCTCTTGCGTTAATGAATCCATGACTACGGTGTCTATTACAGCAATAGAAACTTTAAGTAAGACATACATCAATAGGGATAACAGTGACCATAATTGGACTTAAGCTAGCTATTTGGACATATAGTCTCTAATTACTAAGCAAATTCAAAACTGGCTCTTTTGTGAATCTACACTGACAGTACCCCAGCACATGGAAGATACACAACCAAATCCTTTTGAATGGAGGTCCCAACATTCCAAATCTTATTTGATGTTACATGTATGTAAACGTAACCACAGTGGATAATCAAACATAGTCAAGCAGGTAAAGAAACAAGATTTTAAAAAAGAAACCAACTGAAAAGAAGAAAAAGAAACCAACTGATAACATTCACAAAGGTCAAAGGTCTCAGTTGTTGGAACTGCCATCAGAATACACAAAGGCCAGCTTTACTGGGATTAGAGCAGAAAGACAACTTTGAATACTTTTAGAAATTTAGCAACCTGCAGCATAAATTCTGATAGTAATAAAAAAGACTCAGAGCCAGATATCGAGGAAAGGCTGAAATATTAGAGAGAGGAAACACCACAGTCAAATCTCACCCAGCTATCTTCCAGCTTCCTCAGCTTCACTCCTGTTTCTAATTGCTGCTGTTTTCCCAAACTTGCCTTAAATATCCTTCTTGCCCAAAAAGCCAGAGCTACTCTATTTGGTAGTCATCCTTGAACTCACAGAAATACCTAAAGATCTCCATCTCTGGGGTTATGGGATTTAAGGCGTAGGTCAACACTCCCAATTTTCCCTGTGCTGGGATTAAAGGTCTGTGCCATTGAAGCCCAGCTGTTTGGCCTTGTACTCAAAGATCCAGAACTCCAGGAGCTATCTTTACCTAAGTTTGACTGTGGGTTGATCTCTTGATATTCCAGGTTTTATTAACTATGTAACGTATCACTACAGCAACCCATAAAGCTAAAGTAGATTATCTGGACAAGGAACACAGTGCTGGTTGAAAGGGTTTCTTACAGGCTGGAGAGACATTGAGATCTACTCCTGTGGTTGTTGGAAAGGTCACCTGCAATAGCATGAACCCTAGGATAATGCTCAGCTAACACTGAGTTTCTGTTGTTCCTCCCTCTGGTCATTACCTGGAAAAATACAAAACACATGCTAGAAAAACAAAAAAGCCATTGGGGAGGGTGCAGAGATTGGGGATTGCATATAAACACAAGAAAGGCCATGTAAAGCTATAGTAAGAAAATGGCTATCAATAATCAAAACTGAGAAGCCCAGAAGAATCTACAATTGGAACCCTCAGAACTAGAAGAAAACAAATTTCTGCTTATTTTAAACTTAGTCACATTGACAATGAAGACTAATGGTCATAATACTGGACCATTTTATCTAACCAAGTTTGAGACTTGCAAGTCGATGATGTGCAACAGCATGGTTTAAATCCCAGAGTTAGAATGCTTGAGGCCTAGACATATATGAGACTCGAGCTAGAAAAGCATTATGCTAAGGGAAGAAGGAATTCCATCAGGAAACTCCTTCAAAGAAAATAAAAACAATGGATCACCATGCAGATGCTAAATGCTTAGTTGCACCTGAATGCATTCGGCCCACTGCTCAGTTGAAATTTAACTTCATTCCCATTCAATCAAAAGAAATCTCAGTGGCCACATAGGATGGGTTAAATAGGGTTCTCCAGAGGGGGCGCCTAAGCTGTGTATGTGATATTATCTGGAAATAGGAGTTTTTGCAACTATAACTAAAAATCTCAGATAATGATCTGGATAATGTGATATTATCTGGAAATAAGAGTTTTTGCAACTATAACTAAAAATCTCAGATAATGATCTGGATAATAGTGAGCACTGCATGTCAAGCATCCTAGCAACAGAGAAGAAGAGGGAAATCAACACCAGGAAGAAGAAGAAGCAGAGATAGAGGTGGAGGCTGAAGCAAAATGTTCCCAAACCCAGGAATACCAAGGTTTGCTAGCAGCCACCAGAAGCCAATTGAGAATCAGGGAGCAAATTCTCTCCTGCTGACACCTTAATTTTGGAATTCTGGCTTCTAGAACTGTGAGAGGATATATTTCTGTTGTCTTTAAGTCACCAGGTTTAGGGTAATTTGTTAGCACAGCCACAGGAAAGTAATGCACCATACTCTTCAATTGTGGTTGCCAACTGGGCTCAGAGTCTCAAACCAACCACCTGGTCTTGCTAGGGGCTTATGAGCATCTCTCTCAAAGTCTGTCAAAGCCAGAAAAAGAAAGCCTTCTGGGGACACAGTTTGAAGCCTATTTTCTGGCAATTGCCCACATACTAACTTTGAAAATGAGACTCTCTGAGTTGGGTTGAGGAGTATAAGCTTATTACAACTGAGGAAGAGCCTGAGCTGGGTAGCATCCTGCAGAATCCCTGGCACACCAGCTGCTTCCCCTTTCTTTGGAAAAATCAAGGCATCAGATGATCTAAACAAAGAAAGATGTACAATACGACTCTCCTCTTCTCAAGCGAACACAAGTAGCTGGACAGAGTTTCTGAAAATACTCAAATCACACCATCATAGAAGGCCCCACCTGCAGATGGAAACTATTGGTAACGAGAACCACAACTCTCTGAAAAGAGAGTCTTTGAATATCAGAGCTAATTTTTAAATATTTTATGGGAAAATGCCAATTAGCCAGAAATGAGCTCCACAGACTTCTTAATTAACTATTATTCCTATTTTTTCTATTACACTGGGGGGGGGGTGCTGCAAATAGCAAGCAATTAAAAGGGATCATATAAAAATTCATAATTGTAAAGCTGATCTGAGACTAGGTATATGTCTATATCACCTTCCACAATTTCTCCATATTAATTACATAGTTACTTCTGTTCCAGCCAAAAGTTGCTATTAAAGAAACCAATGTTCTTCCAAGCCAGAGGAACGTCAAAAAGGCTCCCTCTGTCCCCTAGCGTCTTCTCTATCCTCTTTCCTGACTTCTTTCCCTTTGAGACTTGGTTTCTTCTTCTATAAAATGAAAGTATTAGCATATTCTCATAAGATAATGGTGAACATTAAATAAATTAATGCACATAACTCTGGGAAGAAGACTTGACTCCCAGCAAAGCCTAATACACACGATTCAGTGGCTGCAATTGTGGCTTTTATTGCTCTCCAAGTCTGGGAGGGTGAGGAGTGAAAATCTGTTCCATCTCTTCCTCCATCTGGTTTCCAACAGCTTTTTGAGGACGTAGAGTCAGCACAAAGTGCTCAGTGCTGAGAAGCACTGAAATTGGGTGCCAAGGGAAAGCACAGCATCTGGGACAGGGTTATGCTCTGTGGGAATGGGTCAGCTGTGGGTCAGTACAGGAAGTCAGTACTGACATGGAACTTGGGCAATGCTTCCAGAACACCGGGTGGTACTGTAGCTTCTCTAGTTGAGAGAATAATTAAAGTTAGGAATATCCTACTTGACATTTCTAGGACAAATGGGCAACACCTATCCTATATTTATGAAATAAATGTGTGTCAAGCAAAAAAAAAAAAAAGGAACAGAGTATATGATCATGTTTTACACTTTTAAAATTCATAACTGCAGCCTATATGTAAGGAGGGTATTCATCCAATTATCACTCTGTGATAGAATGTGATAGAATGAGAGAGAGGGCATAAAAAAAAACAACTACTGCATTTACTGAGTGCTTGAATACTGTATCAAAAGTTCATTATTCATGAAGCTCGTTCATCTTTCAATGAAATTATCAGATGTTATCATCATCTATATTCTACAGAGAAAGGTGCTGATATCTGGTAAGGTTCAATAACCTTAGTAAGAGTCACACAGGAAGTAGGTGGGTTGACACAGAAACTGAAGAGGTCAATAGCAGCAAAGCCTACGTGTGGAGCCTGTACAATTAGAAGATCTGTTTTAATCAGAAAGTATGAGACATGGCTAACAGACCACTTTGCTTAATGAAATAGAGCACATGAATCCAACATGAGCTGGAGACTTTTAGTGCCCTTAGCCAAGAAAATTCTTTCTTAGAATAATCTGACTATCACTGATTGTTATAGTTTAAATGTGAAATGCCCCCACATAGGCTGGTGTCCCTGGTGATGTAGAAGATGGGCTACTTGAAGGAAGTGCATCACTGTAGGAGTAAGCCTTCAAGTTTATCATCTCACCTACTTCCTATCTGTATGCCTCCTTGATATATTGAGATTTGAGTAATATCCAGTCGCTGTGGGGCTTCCTGTCACCATGATGGATTTATATCCCTTCCAACTGTGAGCCAAAATAAATCCTTCCTCCCTCAAGTTGATTTTTGTCAGGCATTAGGTAACAGCAACAGAAAGTTAAAAAATACACTGATGGAGAAAAGGAGATTTGCTAGAGAAATGCACAGTGATGGAACTTTCAGGAGCAATGCTCAGGCATACACTCTGGAGCCAGTTGACTAAAGGAATCATCTCAACTACTAATAGCACAATGGAAGTGGGCAGCACAGTTTCTTTTGCTTCCAAAACACTAACTTTCTTTCAATGGGAGAAGTCCCTTATATAGGTCAGATTATGCTGTACCATAACTAGACCTTACAAGCACTGTTCTTTTCAAGAACTAGGACTCTCTGCTTCCATCCTCACCAACATAAAAGGTTCTGCCTTTATCCAGCAGTTCACCTTAGGATTAAATTCTCACATGCATGAATCTAACTGGTAGATCACATTACACCCTGGCCCAATGAAACTAGAGACTTCTCATCCTACACCTTGAGGAGATAAAACTGAGAAGTCTATACGTCTCTCAAGTGGAATAAGTATATTATCCAATGCTGGGCAGCCAGAGCACATGCTAGATCCTCATCACTCTAGAGGGACAAAGAGAAGAGCAATCCAAAAGAAGGAATAATTCCTGTGGAGACTCAGATGTGGGAGAGGCCATGAGAGAAACATTAAGACGGTGATTGACTCAATGTCACCAAAAAGAGTGACTCAAAAGGAAGATCCAAGACTAGTTATCATCAAAACTAGAAGGATTTTAAGCTCTACTCCAAAAGATATAGAAAACCATTGAGGGATTTTAAGACAGGGAATAATTTGAGCTAGTTTGCAGTTTTAAAAGTTTACTGTGATCTCTGGGGAAAACAGATCTGAGCATGGTAAGAATGGAAGCAGAGGAAACAGGTAACAGTGATGGTATTCAGTGAGATAAGGATCACAGAAGTGACAGGTAAGAACAGGGAGAAATGAGCAGGTCCAATATGTATGTACTCAAATTAAAGTAACAAGATTTAGCAGGGTACTGACAATCAGTGATGAAGGAGAATGAAAGCAAATAATGAGTTGGTTGACAACTGTGCCAATCTCTGAATTGGCACACTTGACAAAGACAAATTTGGGCACAGAAGCTAGGACAATAGAGCAAAGCTTGGTTATAATAACTTTAAGATTTTTTTTGACATCCAAATATAAGATAAAGGCACAGTCTACAGCAGTGATTTTAGTTTTAGCATCCTCACACAGAGATGGCAATTGAAATCATGGCTCTTAATAGAAGTAAGAGAGTAAGAAAAGCAAAACAAAACAAAATGTGGGCATGAGACTGACAGAATTCTAACAAATGAAGCTAAGACACTAATTCCAAAGTCTATGACCTCTACCCAGAAGGACATGGGATGCTGCAAATCCAGAACAGGAGGAATCTACAGGGCACGAACACTCAGGACTACTGTGGGAAGTATGGTGCTACACAATGTAGATAGCACAAGGTGAGTGAGAGTTGGAAGAGCACCTTCTAATTCAGTCCCCTAAGAGAAACACATTCTTTCTCACCTTCATGATGGGCTCCACCTGGTGTCCTTGCCTTTCTTGGCCATTCTTTACAAACACTGGCTTTCCTGTTCTTTCTAGAACATGCTGAATACATGTCCATCCCATGGCCTTTGTACTGAATTTTCCCTTTTTCCATCTGCTATTCTTTGGTCTCTTCGCTACCATTCCACTTCTCACTCAGACACATCCCCATAACACATGTTTTCTGATGTGCTAATTTAAATTATTCCCAAGTGCTCCATTCTCTTTCATATCATCCTGTACAACTTTGCATAATTTATTAAATATAAATCCCTTGCTTGTGCATTCATTTTCTATTGTTTATCTCAGCGGGTAGATGGATGACTCCTGTGATAAAGAAAAAAAGGTTTTGTCCTTTTTCTTCAGAAATGTATCATCCTTTGAAAAACTTTTTATTCTCCCAAGTAGATGATGAATGAGCACTTGTTGAAGAAAAAAAAAGGAAAAATGTAAAGAAGAGAAGAATGATGGGTATAAAATGGGGAGATGTGGAAGCAGCCAGAGAGAGAGGTGAGGGAAGAAGAAATGAAGAATTGTCTTGACAAGATCTCAATAAAACAATGGTTTCATCATCCCTGCCTTGGTCTTAGAATCTCAGCAAGTCCAGGATGAACAATCCAGTCATCAGCCATCACACATTTCAAGTCTCCACCATATATGTGTATCTTCTTCATCTGTTTGGCACCATTTCTCATGCCAGTCAATCTCTGATTCCTGTTCCACAGTAATTATTGCTGCTCCCCAACTATTCATTCCATAGTGTATCTGCATTTTGCTGAAGCTTCTTAATTGTGGTATTTCAACAAAGCTTCCTTACTACTTTAATATCTGCTATTATACAACAATCTCTGGTTCCCAGTATATCTAAGAGACCTCTGTGTGAGCTTGAATGCATTTCTAGGAATTGCACATGAATGTTTTTCCATAATAATTTTAAAATCCCTTAGTGCTGTGGAATAGGCTCGCTGCCCTCTCCTGAGGCAAAGCATTGAATTTAAATGGTAGTACTTTGTCCTTTGGAGTCTAGAGTTCCTGGAGGAAGTATCTTTCATCGTATGTTCTTATCCCTTACCTAAAATACACACCTTGTATATTTTTATTTATTTTATATTATTTTATAGCCCATAAAGATATTGATGCTTCTATAAACAAAAAACAGTTCCTTAACCAACCACAACACCAAAATGAGAATGTAAAATAAGTAGCCTTTAAAGAAGGCGTTTGGTGCCCCACATAGAATTAACAGTAGCAGGTATTTTCCACATTCATGTGAAAGACTGCATTCTAGGTTCTATGGCTGTCATAAAGGAATATTGGTACCATAATAAATGTTAAAATCATGAGGACACTTGACGTGGAAACAAATAAAAATAAGTAGTTTACCCTGAATGACTTACATCTTTCCAATTATATTTTCCCAAAGTACACTCTGAGTTGATGGGTGAATCTTAACATTTCTTAACTTTTTTTTTTCATTTCTCCCTTGATACAATTAACTTCTATTTCACTAAGTAAGACACACAGCTGCTTGGTGAAACTATATCTTGTACTCCAGACTCTGTACCTATGAAGTCCAGAAGTAATATGGATCCTACATCCCCATGCTTAGTGTACATTGCTTAGAATGAATCGCTGTAAGTAAATATTCAACTGGACATTTTGTCAGCAAAACAAAAATATAAAGAACATGGTTATTAAAAAGCACAATAACTTTTCAACCAAAGTGACAGAATTTGTTTCTACATTCAGCTTTTCTGAGTACCCAGGAGAAGATGTGGAGCTTGCTCTTCTTCCAGTCAGAAAAAAAAAAAAAAAAAAAAAAAAAATGCATTTTGATTGCTAAGACCTGGAATGCATTCTTGTGATTCTTTAATTCCTAGACCAAGTCTCTTTTCAGTTGCCAGTGTCCCTATATGTATACAATGAAGGCAAAATAAATCATAGCTATTTCTTCTTAAGAAGCCATTGTCAGAGTTGTCAATGCCACCTCCTGTCGCTAACAAAGGGAAAGCAAGCTCACCATACAGTCGCTGTAACACCCAGAGTGCCAGAGTGTAACAGCCACTGTCATTGCTTAGAGCTGAGAAATGCAGAAAAATGCACAACAAAGAGCAGGGGGGGGGAGAGGGGGCACTAACACTTCTTTAAAATGCAACTGTGTCTGTTTTCAGTTTTCACATTGCTGGCACCAAGTTCAAGCCCAGGTGGGCAACACCTCACCCAGACTGCCCATCCTGGCCTAAAGCACAAGTCTCGCCAGTCTGCTTTTTAAGGACAAGGAAGGACATTGCTTGGTGATATGGCCACAAGCTGTTCAGGGAAGAGACTTCGCTCAGCACATTTCAGCTCTGGAGGAAGGCTGAGCTTATATCTGAGAGCCACACAAAGTAAATAAGCATGCAACTGCAGATTCATTTGGATAGGGCTTCTGACAGCTGCTCTGAGAGGTGGGTCCTTGCAAACCCATCTTTCAGCAGTGAACTGACCCAAAGATCCAGGAAGCTCCAGACAGGACCATATGGCCTGGAATAAAAACATATTTCAAACTCTGTTTATTATGCATATCTTTCAAGGGTTCCCTACTCTGTGATGAAACATTGCACCTGCAAAGCTTTAACAAGCTTTCCAAGCAAGCACAATTACAAAATCGCAGGCACCTGAAGACTTTCGCTTCTCTTACACTCAACAAGCACTACCCGCTGATGACCACTCTCATTCTTTTTAATTTATATGGGTCTGCAATGTTTTGTAAGTTGTGATTAATACTTATTCAAAAATGAAACTCACTGTAGACTTCAGAGTGAGGGCCATGGAAAATCATTCCAGCTAAACTTTAGGGACACTAATGTTATTCTATATAAAACCTCACCAGTTTACCTAAAATTCAAAGAAGCAGTTCCCATGCAGCCCTGCAAAGACAGGAGAGGATTTGACATGAATTAGAGGTGGACCTCACTTATCACCAACACTCAGAGTGGGGAATGGCTTTTCTTCATAATTGGGTCCTAGAATTCCACATCTGGTCCAAATCTTTGAGAAACACAGTATGTTCATTATTTACTCAGTGAATAGCCATTGAGAAACTAGTGTGTGCCAGACTCCAGGCTATGTGTGATGACCTAGACAAATAGAGCATGTAGTATCTGCCCTCGGGAGTCAGTGTTCTTAATGGGAAGACAAAGTCAACAAGAACTGGCCTGGGAATACACAAGAATGTGGGATGTAAAAGATACTGGGCCAGAGGAGACTTAATCACCTTGTGAGGGTCAGGCCTGAATCTCCAAGGGAATAGGCATTTTGAACATAAACTTGGAAATTACCTGACTTCACAAATCAGTCATGTAAGTGAAGGTATGCACTATATCAGTGTGGGAAGAATATCCATGTATTATCATCACTAGTCTGTCCCAGGGCCCAAGCAGTATGATGCACCTCCAGGCCTTCATTTCTATTTCTGCCTCTTATTAGCCACAGAGTAAACAAGGCATTCAAGCATTCATATCCAAGACAGTAAGACTGTTCTCACTAAGACTAAGAGGCTGGAGTCGTTATATGTCTACCACACTGAAATCAGTAACTCCTCCTCCTTCTTCTCTCACTGTTTCCTTCCTTCCCTCTGTTTTTTTCTCTTCCTCATCTTTCCCTCTCTCCTTCTCTCCCTCTCTTCCCTAAACTGGCAATCTAGGTACAATTCTGGAACTGTTTATCTTTCTACTCAAACAATGCTCAGAAGCCACAATCTATATTTTAGTGAAGGATTTTTATATAGATGGGTTAGCCTAGTCATTATGTAGAATGCAGAATATATGAGTCTTACCTATTGAGATTCTGACTTATCCTTTTTCAGTCCATGGTATAACATTAAAGGAAACTTGAGAATCGCAGAATGATTATACCCTGGTAAGAGGTAAAGCAGTAACTAATCTGCTTCTTGTAGGCTTTGAAAGACTTCTAGCCACACTGCAGGAGACCACAGGACACAGGGTGACATTGGACCTTTGTTGCTATGCCTCATATGGAACATATTGCCAGACAGAGCAAATTTATTTCTATTCAACTCACTGACATTAACATACCCGTGATGGGGTTTTGGTTGGTGCATTAAAAAAAGGCACAAATGTTCCCAGGAGGCATACGAAGGAAGGGAAAGAGATTAGAGATGGTGCACTGGGCTGTATTTCTCTTTGAATTGCAGAGAAAATCATCAGGCTGATGAAGAGGGTGTTCTGCAGAACTTTTGTTTCTTCTGGCTCATGGTAGGACTTTCCAGGTCTTTACACTCCATTGTTTCACTACCCAAGTACTGCCAGGGTTCCAATTGCAATAAATATAGCCAACCACGATGGACTTAATTACTGTTAAGAAAAGCCACAGATCATCTCTCTCACCAGCCTGCTGTTGATTATGTCTGAGAGCAGCTTTCTCAAATGAGAAGTGGGCTGAATTTGTTAGCTACTTTTTGGACCTAAGAAAATAGCAAAATTCTCTTTTGCCAGGCATTCACAGGATGCCAAGCTCTGTTTGAAATTTTCCATGCACAAAGCACTTGCTGTTTCCTACAGCCCTATAATATAGATCCTATTATTGTTCCCATTTTACCCAGTGAGATACCCGAGGCACTGTGAAGCCATTCCATTTGCCCAAGGCCTTGCATTTGGTGAAAAACTCTAGCACAGTCTCCTCTTGCAGAATGGAGTGGATTAGCAATTTGAAGAGAACGCTTGAAGGACAGCTATCTCACCCTATTTTCATTAAGTATAAAAGTTAGTCTTGCATTCAATCAATATCTATTGCTTTTCTTCCAAGCTACTGGAATATAGGAACAAATAGGGTGATAACCCTTTCTGTCTTCAAGGGCTCCTCTAGGAAAGAACAGACATGTTAAGGAGCAGCTGTAGTGCAGTGATCAGATGAAAAACACTGTACTATGAGGGCAAAGGCAAGAAACTTCTAGTACAGAAAGGGTGTTGGGGGAAGGGGATGCCAAAGAATGCTTCTTAATCTATTTCATTTTAATCTTTTTGAGAATTTGATATAACAATACAGAATTTATATCATTTCTTCCCCTCTCCCTGTCAACCTTCCTCATGTCTCTTCCTTGCTCTCTAAAATTAATGACCTCTTCTTTAATTATTACTAATACATTACATTTTGCAGATATTTATACCATATGTATGTATGTGTGTGTGTATATATATATATATATATATATATCCAATGGATATATATATCCAGTGTGTTGAGGCTATTTGGTGCTGCTTATATGTATATGCATTTAGAGGTGACCACTTAGAAATAGATCTCTTGTGGGGGGTTCATCCATGGAAAATACTGATTAACCCCTTCTTGACCATCATTGCTTTACTGTAGTTCTTTTCTAAGGATAGAGCCTTGTGAGATTTCCCCTAGTCATTCTGGCATGTCGACTGGTGCTGTCATCAGACAGATTTTGTTTAGACAACAATATTTTTAAGATTTCATGGTTGCAGCTTCCCTATTCTATACAGAAGACATTATTTAGAGCAGATTTCCTGGTCCTCTGACTCTTTCTTTCCACCCCCTATTCCCGGATGTTCACTGAGCTATAAGCATAGAGGTTGTAGATATATCTATAACTTGTAGACACATTAGTTAGGGTTGAGCATGCCACCAGCTGTTGTTCTCTGCATTTTAACAGTGTGTGATATGAGAGTACATGCTGAAGAGATGGAAAGAGTGAAGATACTGATTTAAATCAGTTGGTTCAAGTCTTTACAGAGGCTGAACATTTGCAAAGTGTGTGGTGCATCAACTGAAGACCCAGGAAAGTAAGTGGGCATGTAACAAGTCCAAGTCTGAGACCAGGAAAAGTCAGATGCTCCTGCTCAAAAATAACTGTACTTCCTTTACTAGATCCTTGTCACTTATTCTTTTGATATTTACTTATGCCCCCAAAAGATTAGAGAAATATTTTCTCTCACCACTACTAGAAAAGCAAGCCACTTCACTCATTCTATAATTCTCACATTAATTTTACCCAAGAACACCCTCGCTCACATTCCCAAAGAGTCTAACCATATAACTGAGTTCTTCATGGCCTGGTCAATTTGACATATAAATTAACAATCTTAAAAAGGCATCTAATTTGTTGTGATAGAAAAAATTGATAAAACAAAGAAGAAAAATGACCCCAGTGAGTTGTGTAAAAAGCATTTCATGGGGAGGCATTGTTCACAGTCTTAAGAAGCAGAAAGTTTCCCAAAGCCAGCCAAAGCATTAAGACAGCCCCTGTTCTCACTGTTATGAGTGCTGCACATAGACCAAGCTATACAATTAGCACATGTATGTAGAGGGCCTAGGTTAGTCCTATGCAGGCTTCTTGATTTTGTTGATATCCATGGGAGGGCTGCTATTGCATGAATCCTAATTGGTCTTATAATAACAACCCAGAACCAGATATTGGAGTAAAGCTGAAAGAACAGAGAGAAAGAGGAATAAGCCTTATCCACATCTCACCACTACTGAATCCTCAGACGGAAAGGAGTAGATCCTATCTTCATGAATCCTCAGACTGAAGACCAGGAAGCAAAGGGGCAAAGTTTGTCTTTTCTGGACTGGTATTCTATTCTCTGTCCAGCCATTTTACTTCTCATCTAAAACTTCCTAGTGCTTAGATTCTAGGTATGATCCCAAGTATCGGGGTTAAAGGCATGAGATCCCAAGTGCTGGGAGTAATGGTGTGTGCCACCACTGCCTAACCTCTATGGCTAACTCTGTGGCTAGCTTGTCCTCTGATCTTCAAGCAAGCTTTATTTCTTAGATTATAAACAACATATCACCACAGCTTTCCCCTTTCTGAACAGAAGACGGGTGAATGGGGGTAGGGAGTGACAGAATGACAGTGGGGAGGGGACTGGGGAGGAAATGGGGGGGAGGGAAGGGAAGAAAAACTGTAGTCAGTATAAAAAATAAATTTAGTAAAAAAATAAAAGAAGTAGGAGGCTTAGAATGAAAACTACCAGAACTACTATTACTTTAAGAGGCTTTACTTGAAAACAGTTCTGGTTGAAGACTTGAGAGAGGTGGTCAGGAAGCCAGTTAGGAGTCCTAAGCTTTAAGTTATGAAAGGACAGTACAGTGAGATGCATGCAAGGCTCCCGGGACTATAGAAGTTACGAAATATATGCAGTAACAAGTTGGCAAAAAGAGCCAAAGGTGATAACCAGTTTTACAGTTGTATCTACTTGATATGGGATGTCCTTCTGTATGCTGTAAACATCATTCATTAAGAAAGGGACTGTTTGGGCCTACGGCAGGCATCTTAGAAGGAGGTGAGACATCTGAGCATAGATAAAGGGGAAGGAGGGCAGAGCCAAAAGAGAGAAACACGATCCAGCTGCCCAAGAAGCAAGATGTCAGGAAATATGTAAGCCACAAGCTATGTGGCAAGACAGATTAATGAAAATGGGTTGAGTTATGATGCAAGAGCTAGCTAGCAATATGTCTGAGCAATAGGCCAAGCAGCATGAAATTAATATAAGCTTTTGTGTGGTTATTTGGGTCTGAACCTTGGGGCTAGGCTGGAAAGTCCAGGCCGGAAACTTTTTATTACATTTACTGGCCTAAAAAGGAAAGAAAGGAAGGAAGAAAGGAAGGAAGTAAAAGGGGAAGGAAGAAAGAAAGAAAAAAGAGGAAGGAAGAAAGGTCAGAGAGCAAAGGACCAGGTCTGACATATTAGTCCCAATGATCATGAGGCTTTACTTACTCAAGGAAACTAGCAGGTAAGTGTTGTTTTGCTAATTTGGGGTGGGGGTTCATTTAGGCTTGTGACATAGGATTTGTATGGCTTAGGGTGGCCTCACATTCCTTATGTAGCTTAGGATGGATTTATCTTCATTTTTTGGTTTGGGGGAGTAGTTTATTTTCATTTTATCTATGTCTGTGTGTTAATCTGTATATGTTTTAGGTGTGCAGTTGTGTATGAAACACACACAGGGGTGAGAGGACACCTCTGTGGGCTCGTTTTTCTCACACATTTATGTGAATTCAGGGCATTGAGAAGGGCATGTCATTAGATTCCCACAATAAGCACTTTTTCCTAGTGAGCTATCTCATCCTTGCCAACTTTGAACTTCTGATCCTTCTGTCTCCACCTTCCAAGTGCTGGAGTCACAAGTATGCACCAACATGTCTGTTTTGCCTCATGTCATGCTGGGGTTGGAATACCGGGTTTCAGAGATCGTAGTCAAGCATTCCACAAACTGAGCTGCACCCTCAACCCTCAGTATTCCTTTAAACAGTTCTGGGATGGAAGTTTCATCATCTGAAATGGGGACACCAAGCCAAGAGGTTAAGAGATCTGCTTAAACTTCCTAACTAGAGAGGGGAGAACTCTTTCCAAATTTTACTTCCTTCCCACTGCAGGATCTGATACAGTGAATGAAGATGATAGTCACTAGTACTCATTGAACAACAGCACACAGTAAAAGGCAAGATATATAAGTAATATCTATTGGAAAAAATGAGAACATACATATTGCAGTTTCCTTTGTGGGAAGGGTCTAGGTTGACACAAACAGAAGCCTATAGTAGTTGGTCTCAGGGACTGGACAGATCAAGATGTTCCCTATTGGAAGTCACGCTTCCTTCAGAAGCTGTCGAGTGAAGAGCAACAGGGCACAGCACCCCACTGTTTAACATTGATAGGAATGATGAGGACCATTTACTCTGCCTTATACCCACCTTGATTGCTCCCGTGGGAGGGCAATCTGTACCTTCCCTCTGGGCTCTTCCTGGTATATTCTGTAAGACAGAGCTTTTGAGTGTTCAAATTAAGAGCTGTTTTCCAAGAGCATTAGTGTACTGGTCTGTGCAGTCCCAGAGAGGAATGAATGGGGTAGGCTTGACTGCCCAGTGCTTCAAACTGTGAAACAGCCCTCCTGGGGACACTGTTCACCCCAACCCCAGCAACCAATTACTCAGAGCCCATTTAGTAATGAGATCATTCAGTATGCTAATTGGAGCTTCTGAATGTAAAGTTTCAGGAAGAAGCTAAGTCCCTATGGCTAGTTCTTACTTTGAGTTCTTTTACATCCTAAGATCAGACATGATGGAGAAGTAGGTGGTATAGACTATAGACTCTAGGCTTCAAAGGTCTCACTTAAATGCCAAAACTGGTACTTACAAGCTGGGAGTCAACAAGTTACTCTGATCTCAGTTTCCTGTGAAATGAGGTGAACCGTATCTATTCATGAGGCACTTATAACAAACATTGGAATTATTTACTGTTTGACTTGCTGATAGGCAACAAACAAGCTTAAATGAAGGAAACCAATTGTGGTTGCCTATAAAATGTCCCCCATAATATTGTGTGTTGAAAGATTTGGTCCTCAAATAGTGGGGCTATTTCTGAAGGTGTAGGGCCTCTGAAAGTGAAGCTTAACTTAGGGAAGTGGGTAACTGAAAGTAGGCCTTGAGTTTTACAGTTCAGCAACACTTGCTATTTATTTTCAGATTTCTTGACTATAAATGCAGTGTTAGAAGCCACTTCCCCCTGCTACCGCCATGCCTTTTGGTATGATGGATGGTGTTCTCTAAAAATATAAGCCAAAATAAGCCTTCCCTCATTTATGTTTCTTCTTGTAAGGATTCAGGCATAGCAATGAGAAATTACTAATATGGAAATATTTTGCTAATGTTGTCAAACACAGTAGAATCTTGCTCAAAGTGATTACTTAGGTCTGAATAAAAAATTTACTCAGGGCATCTATGGTGCCCGCTAGATCCCTCTATAGAGATGAGTTTACACTTGATTATTATTTTGTATTATGTAGCTAAGCAGCTTCTTAACTGCCTAAGCATTTGACAATTTAGACATAATTATCTCATCAGTTTTACTTACTCTGCTGAAGACTGATTCCATGTTCCAGTACAACTGCCCCACCATAGTACCATCTAAATACTCGAGAGATATTGGTTGATAAGTGTACAAGAATAAAATGAAGTCATTTCTGATGAAAATCTGTGAGGCTGCACATTAGTGAGTCAACAATAAAGCTCCCATGTACCAAAACCTTAAACTTCAGGGGATGGGAAGTCCAAGAGGCAGGGGCAGCATGCAAGATCTGATAAGGGTGTTCTTGTTACATTCTCACTCGACAGAGCAGGCAAAAATAGAACATTTCAAAGTCCCCAAGGCCTTTTGGTGACTTCCTGGTCTCATGAGTGCTCTAATGTATGGCATTATCTCCTCCTAGGAGTCCCCAACTCCTTAATAGCACCACCCTCGGTCTTAGATTCTAGAATATGAATGGGGGGACAAACATATATATTCAAACCATAATCAACTCACTCACAGAATAAAATAGCATTGAAGTAAGTTACACCAGAAGTTTACAGGCTCAGCAAGCACATATAACCAATTGTCAATCCCATAATCACTTCTTTTTTAGTGTTTATTATATATACAGTGTTCTGCCTGTACGCTTGCCTGCAGGCCACAAGAGGGCACCAGATCTCATTATAGATGGTTGTGGGCCACCCTATGGTTGCTGGGAATTGAACTCAGAACCTCTGGAAGAGCAGCCAGTGTTCTTAACCACTGAGCCATCTCTCCAGCCCCACTTCCTAGGCACTTCTTAACAATATTAAAGTATGTTAATATGAAAACCTTCAGGGTCCTGACTCTTCTAGAGTTGGGCAACAAACACCTTAAAGACGACAAAGCCCCAAAAAGTGAGCTTAAATTTAGCTCATGTTCATTATAATTGCTATTAACTATGGGAAAACTTGATCAAATAATTTCATTATCTGTAGAAATGTGAGCTTTCTATCATACCTGAGCACTGTATATTTACCATTGCTGACATGTAAACTCTGTAACCTCTTTATAGGTTGAATACTTAATAATCACTAATTAAAAATTATAGTTGTCACAGTTAATATTGAAAATAATTAAGTTATAACATGATAAAAATCCAACCTTAAGCTGAACATAATGCCTTTAACCACTACTAAAAAGGCAAGCAGTGTTCTATGAGTTTAAGACTACATACTAAATTCCAATCCAGGGAAAGCTACACAAGTACCTGCTTAAAAAACAAACAAACAAAAAAAATCTTCCAACCTAACAACTTGGCTTAATGTTGTTTGTATTAATACTTTTAGGGGGTTATTATTTCATAATTCCTTCTCCCTTTCTCCCAAGTATCTCTTCTTGCTTTCATTTAAATTCATCGCCTCAATTTTTATTAACTGTTGTTATATGCTTCCATGTATATGTTTATACATATATAAAAGAATAAAAACAAATTTTGTCTAAAAGCAAAACAGAGACAGCATAGCCTTCTCTACCCAGTAGATATAATAGTCGAATGAAAGCCAGAAATGTATGTTTTCAAGCTGTCATTCCAGGAGATGCAGAGAAAGAGTGAAGGGACTCCTCATTGCTGGGTCACTGTGGAATTCATTCTGCATTTTAAAAGCAGAAGAAAACCTTGAAATAGCTTCCCTGCCTTAGCTTGGCCATTTCTGTGCTTCTGGGGAAAAAAAAAAGCAAATGCAACATGAATGGTGAATTCTCAGCTGCAGAAAGATTTAAATCCATGTCTGAAAACTGGACAATCAAATTAGGTAAAAGCAAAGTAGCCAGAAATAACCCCATACCTAAATGCAGTTTATTCAACATTAACACAAATAAAATTTACACCTATAGTCCAGTATGAGAAGAAAAACTTCCCACATCAAAGAGCAATATTTTTATGGCATGTCAATCAAATTAAACCTCAAAAAGCATAGGGAAAGAAATCAATTCTGCAACAAAACTTTGAAAAGTATGATATTCATCATGTTTAAGACAAGTTAATTCCATGTCCAAATAAATTTTCTTTTTCCAAGGAAGGGCTGTTTTTGTTTTGTTTTGTTATACTTTGCCTTTACTGGGAATTTACTTAACACAACAATCTTTCAACCTAGCTCGGAAATCTTTCTCAACCTTACATGCATAAAGAGAGCAAAACCCAACACAAACAAGCACACATACACACACAAGCACACAGAAAAGCACACATACATGTACACACATGCACACAATCAGATTCAGATAAGCTTATCTATTTTGATTTAGACAAAAATAAAGCTAAATTTTTATGCTAAGGACTCCAAAATTTATGGTAGGAAGTGCTTTTTGGACAAAGCCTAGTCCCTTTATTTCAAGACCTTCAGAAACTAATTACACAATCACCTCAGCAAAATAGCAAGGAAGTCATTTTCAGTGGTTCTTACAACTCTAAACTACACATAGCTCTACAGATGACAACCAGTAGCTGCCTATATAGTCTTTTTCTTAACAATACAACATCAACACTACTATATGGATTATACTCCAAAATGAAGAACCTCTACAGCCAAGAATATCTCACATTTGAGAGACATAGTCAAGATCAGTCTTTCAAAACACAGACCACAATAGTACAAGTTACTAGCAGGTAAACAATACAGAAGAGGCAAAGAAGAATAAAGCCCTTCTGAAGTGCATACAGAGTAGAAAGGGGGAAGTGCAAGGTGTGTACAGTTTAGAACCAAAAGAAAATTTCAGTTACCTGCTCTGGTCTTGTGGCTTCCAGCACCTGGGCATGTGGGAGTAAAGAATGTGGAATGCAAAAATAACCCCACTGGCAAAGAAGAAATAAATGTACAGTGCCAAATGCCCACAGGGCTTCTCTTCATTTGTGCAGCTCCCTGGTTAATCCTAACAAAAATGGAAACAATCAAAACTATTGTGTCAAAGTTAAGTGAAGAGTTAGCTTTTCTGAAGGGAATTGAAAATTTGCATTCAGTTCAAACCAGTCAACTGAAACTTGGAAGTAAGTTTCTTTGTTTTGTCTCAATTTTACCATTTTTATCCATACTTCTTTCCGTCCTTCCTTTCTCCTCTCCTTCCTTCCTTCTTTCTTTTTTTCTTTCCTTCAGTCATTATTTAGTCATCAATTTAACAAATACTGCCTGTGAGCCACCAAGTCCAAAACAGTGCGTTGGCAGTGGGAATCTGTGAGTGAACCAAGCAGAAAGCCCCTACTAGGGAACTGGTAATAAAACAATTATTGATATGTTCATAGCAGTGGTGAATGATGAAATACTGAAAATAAGTGAAGGATACAGTGTGGACAAGGCAATGGCCAGGATAGATTGAATTAAAAAATGAAGGTGGCAGAGGTAAACAGCAGAGTCTATATCAGATAAGGGTCTTGTAGACTCCATCAAGAACATGCATCTTCTGAATCCTATTCTGAGTGAGGTCCAAAGCTTTGAATGTTTTTAAAAAGATCAATGGCAGGTCCTGACTTGGCTGATATGAAGAGTAGGGAGTTAGGGGGCATAAAGCAGACATATTATTTAGGAGTCATTTTGTAGGTGATAATGAAGCTGACTCAAGTGTAATAGAATGAACACACTGGGGATTCTTGGAATGTTTAAGGGGGGGGAATAGTTATAAAAGATGTCAGAAAGTAAAGAGAGTCAAAGTAAGAAGAAGCGTGTTCCTCACCTAGAGCAAAGAGAATTGTCACTTGTTGGAACAGAGAAGATGACCATGACTCCTCAAATTCCTTGAGTACATATTTACAATTAAGATAACTATAAAGAATCTATATTAGTCAGAACTTCTCTAGAAGAATAGGTGGTGTGTGTGTGTGTGAGTGTGTGTGTGTGCTTAAGTGTTTAAATAGATTTTTAAATTGACTTATGTAAAATGGTTTAAATATCCTAAGAACAGATAACTAACACCTGAGTGGCCAAGAACCTAGTAGCTACTTGGTCTAAGAGGCTATGTGTCTCATCAGTCAGAATATTCCAACAGTAGTTTTCTAACACCAATAGACTAGTAGACTGCCCAGTAGACAACTGGGGCTTCAACAACACTAATCTAGCAGCAAAGGCCTGGAGTGTTCCTGGAAAGAAGTTAGTCCTCAACCCATTTTGGAAGCCTAGAAACTCTGGTTCTGATATCAGCAAAGAAATCAGCAACAGCAGGGTAAATTAACTTGGCAGTAAGTGGAAAGGGCAAGTTAGCAAAAGGTAATGATCTTCTCTCCCTTGTGTTCCTCTTCGTCTAGGCTGCTACCAAAGAGTGGCACTCATATGTGATGTGGGTCTTTCCACATCAACTTAGACAGTCAAGATAATCAATCCTTCAGCTGAGGATCCCTGCTCAGATGATTCTAAGTTGTGACAGTTTAATATTTAAAAGAAACCATTGCAGGATTTAGGTGGACATATAAGAAATACCCCATCATGTTCAGTTTCAAAATGAGGTACATTGAGATCTTATCAATGAGTCACAGAGAACTAAGAGACCCTAGACCTCTGTCTGCTTGAATTAGCAGCTGACTGCTTATTTAAGCGAATTTGTTTCATTTCAAGTTATAGGCAGCGAGCTATTGGCTGAACACATAACCATAAAAGTAGGGACTCTCAAGCCTCAGGGTTTACGTTAGGTAAAACTTTGTACCCTTAATCATCAGGATGAGAATTTGGGGAGCATCTGTATTATATGAGCATAAAAACTGTAACTCTGGAGTCCCAGCCTATAGAAAAAAATGCAAAAATTTTTTCATGATCATAGACTTTAAAAATCAGTTTTTCTAGAGCAACACCTGTTTCTACTGAAAATGAGACCTTATTTCACTTTTACCCTTCAATTTGTTATTAGAGTGAGGGTCTTATTTCTCTCAGAAACCTTTGATAGACAGTGAAATAGAAAAATCTGACATTCAGGGTAGAGTTTACAATGGCATGACACAAATGTATACCCTTAGCTACATGGAATTCAGGAAGGCAATGAGGCAATCATCCAGGAAGTGACCCATAATAAAGAGTATCCATAAAATAGGGTCCTGGTCTGTTCAGTGGTTACAGGTCAAGGTCATGAAGAAGCTGAGAAAAAAATTACTGTGAAAAAGAGAGAAAGGGAAGGCAGAAAAAAAAGAGATAACAGAGTAAGCCTTGAAGTTCAAAGGAAGGGTGTGTTTCAAGAAAGGGTGGGGCCTGGGGAAGCAACTATGCTCATTTGCTGTAAATAGATTTTATTAAAGAAGTAAAGACAAATTCTTTTTTTTCCCTACCCATATTTCTTTTTATTTATTTATTTTTTAAGGATTAAACACAAATGGCAAATTCCTAACCAAACCAAACCAAAAAAAAAAAAAAAAAAAACGGGGAAGACCTACTTCAACAAAACTAGAAATCAAAACACAAACATTCCAACAGATATGAATGAAATTTTCAAAAATCATAAGGACATACATTACAAATTTGTTTCAATAAATTGAAGATTCTGAAAAAAAAAAAAAACTAGTGAGTTTCTAGACAGCAAAGCCAAACCTACATTCAATGAATGATTTCAACAAATACATACTTTGTAACTTTGAAATACTTAAAATACTAATAAAATACTCCATACTAAAAACAAAAGAACAGCAATAACTGGAGGTAAGAAACTTGGCTTTGGTGGGGAACAGACTGCACAGAGAAGGACGGGTATATTAGCAGCAAGGAAGCAAATTCAACAATAGATAATTTCAAGAGAAAACAAAAGAGAACTGGAGGAATCTAAGTGATTTAAGAAGTGTTCTCATGCCATCCCAACTAAAACAAGATGAAAAATCCTGGATACATATATACTGGTAATTAATCATATTTGATTATATTATGAGTTAATATTTATTAAGGAGAGAGAATGGACTTATAAATAAGAAATGATTTTAGGAGAAAACACAATTTTGTGCAGGGACTGTCAGCTTTTTCTTTTTTTCTTTTTTTTTTGGAGAATGTAAGAACTAAAAAGGGTGAGGGAGTCTGGGTCTTGAGTCTCACAATTTTGGCCACACCCCATCAAGGTCCAGATTCTTGAGGTCACAAGCGCTTCCCTGGGTAACATCTGTATCTCCACTACAGATACACATTAAATCTATTTGTTCCAAAGCATCACAAATAAACACACACAAACACACACAAGGAGAGTTGAACCTGGCATTGTAGTGGTGGTAACTCTAAAGCTATAATAGGAGATATAAGTACATGGATTCTATGCTGGAATTTTGACTCTCTTGGTCTAGTGCAGTTATCCACCACTGCTATGAGTCTATGTATACAATCTTCATGCTATGTCCATAAGTCATGACTTCACAATTCTTCTCCTCATCTACCAATTGTAATAGACTTCTCTATGATACGTATCTAAAATGAGTGGTTATCTTCAGAACTAAAGTCTTACCATCTAGTTATAGTGGACAAACAAGATTGATAATAATACTTGGTGTTGTTTGAGTGTTCCCAGGGCTTCTCTTACCAAAAAAAAAAAAAAAAAAAAAAAAAAAAAAAAACCCTGTAGGGAGGTACTCTATGCCTCTGTGCCTGGAACTGAGATTTTTCATGTAATAACCCATGTCTTCTGGAAATAGCATTATCTAATCATGTAGGGTATTTCTGTTTAGCCTCCTTTTAAAATATATCTTCAACTAATAGAAGTCTTCTTTATACAGCCTTAGATTTTGGCTAACCCAATACCTACCTTCACCTCTATCTTCCTATCCTCACTTAAATTTTAACCCAGGAAATCCACTCTTATGTGCTTCCTGTATTGTTTCTTGAAATAGTAACAGGAAAGGTACTTTGAATATGAGGCCACTTCCTGAGAAATAATTCCTTAGGGAGAAGGTTGAATTTTATGAATGGGTATCCTCAACTGTCAGTAAAAGCCAAGTTTCCTCTTCCCTGAGAAATGAGCCAAGAACTAGATAACTGTTTATGACTATCTTTAGTCTTAGTTCTAGTCACTTTTCTATCTATTAAAGTAAAAACACAGCCATGGGTCTTCCATTTAGAACTGTCTGATCTCACTGTATCTTTTAGGGTCAGTCCCAGGTTTTCAGCTTGTACACACAGCCACCTTACCCACCACATGTTCTAAAACCTTTGCTCAGGCTCTGCATCTACAAAGTTCAAGATAGAAAAAACACTCCCATTTGAGACTTTCTCTGGGAAATTATCTTGGTAAATTAATGGAATCTCAAAGACATTCAATCCCTCTTTAAAGCATTCTGTGATTATGTTATAGCAACCAATCCCGTGCAATTGTTTGACCACTTGCTAATAAATTCATGATAAGGGAAGATCCTTGAAGATAAGACCTGTGTTTCTTATTTATACTTTCTAAGAAATATTGTAACAATTTAAGAGGTAGAGAAAGAGTGCTGTGACACCCTATCTTCATTGCATGACTTCTGTCCTCATAAACAAAACCAAGAGCGGAGGCAGATGGTAGAGGTAGCCAGAAATGGTGTGCAACCAGCTTATACTGACAAAATCGTCTGTGGTAAAGATACTGGGATTGATCACATATCAGTAGACAGAAGAATTTAAATAAGACCTTTCAAGAGCTACATCATGGCTGAGTAGCTCTCCAGGCAAAGTCATAGTGATGGTGGTCTCTTCACTATGTGCACTAAAGCATATAGTAAGAAGACATCAAGAGGCTGCATGGATCATGTGTGACAATGACTTCTTACCAATAACCAAAGAAAGCAGTCACACAAAAGGATGACATTCAGTCAAGACTAGTAGACTCTAAGAAATCCCCAAGAAAGCAAATCACCATCTAACTGCTGGGTTTGTGTAATGATGGTAAAGTTCTAGTGATAGGAACTCAAAAAGATGGTTTTCCATAAACACTTTTTAAATTATGACTGAATTCCAACCTGGATGTGGTGGCAGTCACCTTTAATCCCAGCACTTCAGAGGCAGAGGCAGGTGATCTCTATGAGTTCAAGGCCAGTGTAATCTACAAAGTAAGTTCTCAGACAGCCAAAGCTATTACACAGAAAAGCCTTGTTTTAAACAAAACAAAACAAATTATGAATCAATCCAGTGAAAACTTTCTATATTAACAAATGCCTCTATAAAATTCTTTGATTAAATAATCTGATGCATAGTCCTCTGCTAAAAAAATTAAAACCATAATAATTCAACACAGAACTTTTATAGACAGTTTCTGTACAGGCAAAAAAAATCCACTTGCTTAGGGATTTTCAAATTTTTTAAATCATGTTTAGAACCTGGTAACATCAGTTCAAAATTCTAGCAAGAAGATGAAAAGTTTAGGTCTTGTCTACACCACAGAGTGAGTTCAAGACCAGCCTCAGCAACTGGAGGCCCTATCCAAAGGTAAATTGAGAGATAGGGATATTTACATCTCATTGTAGAGTACTTGCCAAGCATGTATGATAATTTACATTCAAAACCCAGTTCTGCCACAAACCTTTGTTTTGGATATTGACCTTTTACATTTTTATCTCATGTATAATTAAGAAATAGCCTTGTCTGGTGGGAGAGTTTTAGAATGGTGTTGACCTGTCTTTACCATTTCAAGTGGATTCCAAAAACATAATACTGCTTTTTGTGATGGTACCAAACTTAAGAAGTTATAATTCAGTCAGTGTTCTATGGATCTACAGTCCACTGTGCAGGCTCAATCAATACCTCCTCGTCATCCATTATTGCCATACTTCTTGGAATCCTCTTGTAAACTTCTTTGAGGTTTTCCTATACATGCAGTTTCTAACAACAATTTTAATTCCTGTTAAGAATACATTATCCAGATTGAATACAGGCCCTGATTTGTATGAGCTGGGCTTTCTCTCCTAATCCATGGTATAGAAGTAAACAACAACTGTCTTCTGGCCAAATTAAAGCTACAGTGATTGGTTCAAAAATGAGCTCCTAAGTTAAGTTGCCTATCCAGAGATAAGCCAAAAATTAGCTGGAAGAGTGGCAGAAGTTACCTTCTTTTCTCTGGTTTTGAACTTAATGAGTATAAGCCTGCATCTGATAGTGAAACAAGAGCTGTGAGTGGAATATAGCCTGCAGAGATACACAGGAAAGAGATGGCGAAGAAATCAATCTCTGTGAGCATTTTCATTCACTAATAAAAAGGGTATCCTTGAACTTTTTGCTACTTGATCAAATCAACTATCGTCACTTAAACACATTTCTTGTAAGTTCTTTGTAACTGAATGTCATGTGACTGATACTCACAGACGATCTTTGAATGACCTGTTGGTCAAATAATTATTCAAGGTAAGACATAGCTTGAGCAGATATTTTATAGTATATGTATGTGTAATATTTTTATAGTATAGATAGATGGTTAAAGATAGACAGATAGATAAATAGATAAATAGAGTGGACAGACAGGCAGACAGGTAGATAGATAGATAGATAGATAGATAGATAGATAGATAGGTAGGTAGAATGTTAGATAAAATATAAGTCATTGTGAAAGTTGCTTAAGTGGGTTTTTTATTATTTATTTGCCTATTTTTCTATTTTGCCTTTTTGAGACAATGTCTCGTGTATCCCATGCTGTCCTTGAACTCTCTATAAACAAAGGTAACCAGGAACTTCTGATCCTTCTGCCTCTTCCTCCCAAGTGCTGAGATGACAAGTATGCATAACCATGCTTGGTTTAGTGCAGTTCTGGGAATCAAACCTGGACCATGCCAAGCAGTCTAATACCAGCTACATCCCAGTTCTCTCTATGTGCTTGATTTTAATTTGAACTTTTCAACCAACATATAGTAAAGGTACTGTGCACTATATAAGGGCATCTACACTATACAGCCCAAATGTAAACTTGTCTGTGGAGTGAGGTAGGAAGCATGTATTCTGGAATATGAATCACTGAACTGCTGAATTCCCTCACCAGGTCCCATGGAATGTGGTAAGTCTGAGACAGTGATGTTACCTGTTGGAGTCTACAGGCTACAGACATAGAAATAGGGTTGTGAATTTGGAGAAAGAATAAAAGAAACTGAAAAATCCAAAAGCTTCATTTTCTTTAGATCTCTCCTCTAATACCAGTGGATATTTCACAAATCATCAATGTGCTAATTAAGCCGTGTTTCTCACTGTACAGTCTTTTTGGCTTCCCTCAAAGTGATAACAAATGGATCATCATTTTCCTTAGATCTGAGATCACAAAATGTTCACAAGGAATATACAGTCATGGAAATACAATAGCTGGCCAAAAATAACAAACAAATAAATAAATAAATAAAGCAAGCAAGCTTTAAATATCATCCACTACAAAACTTGTAATATAGAATGTGAAATATTCAGAGGCATGACTAATGGGGTGATTTCTATTTTTCCAGCAACAGAATGCCTAGTCCATGAACTGAGTACATATAACACTTAGACAACGGTCTTAGAGAAAACTGACAGGTATATAGGGCATTTTATCTCACATTATGTGATTTGTGGAAGCAATCTCAACTGGAGGCACTTCAAAGGAAGGCATTAAACAAGTGTAAAATAACTAATCTACAAGTATTTATTAAGTGTTTTCTCTGTAGCTAGCCAAGCACAGGGTGCTTGTGAGAAAAATAAGCGTGTAAAATCTAAGGACATCACTGAGGACAACGAGCTGACCATTCACACCCCCTTTTCTTCCATCTGAGACACCACACAGGAGGCTCCAAGGTTAACTGGTTCAAAGCATGGTTGGATTTCCTTTCCTCTTTAGGAGCTCTTCACTGCCTATCTCAGACATTGTGAATTTCTCTAGGGTCTGCCTCTGAGTCCTAACACAGTTTTAGTGACAATAGAGGTCATTGCAGTGACAACAATGTTGTTAGAGAATCAGAAGGGGGAGATGAGGAGAAGGGGAGGAAGTATGAAGAAGAGGATGGGGAGAAGGAGAGGCTGAAACAAAAGAGAAAGAATGAGGGGAAAGAGGAAGACATATTCTACAAGTGAAGCTTAATGCAATGCCTGAGGTCATCAGAGGTCTTGTTTAGGAAAGATGCTACCATACTTCTAATGGGACACAATTAGTTCTCTGTATCTCTTGGCTTTCTGTCTGATGTTACAAGTTCTTCTTCCATCAATACCCCCATCAATATGGAACTATCTACCATAAAATCTTTCCAAGAGCAAAACTGATACCAGAGCTACCCTCTGATATCCCAAATGTAAAAATGAATAACCTTCTTTTATCTACAAAGTTGCCTGGCTGTGATGTACACAAATAATACAGCATATTATATCATTTAACAAAAGTCTAGTTATATTTAACCAGCATTTGTATATGAAGTTTCCTCAAAAGATTTATGTCATAAAAGTTTAGTCACTATCTGTAATATTGGGCTCCTATGAGTGCTAACATCATCAACGGAAAAATTTACTGATGTTCAGAGCTGCATCATTTGGGACAGGGTTGAACCTGTGACAAAGTAGAATCTGTTTGGGAAAAAGAGGGTCATGAGTCACCAGGGCCATGACTTTGAAGGGTACATTGTGTTTCTTAACTCCCTTGCTTTCTTGCTGCCATGAGGTGAGTAGATATTTCCATAGTCTTTCACCATGATTCCTCTGCCTTGACATCAGGCTATGCCTAAGCCTAAAGGCAATGGAGGCACTGGACCATGGACTGAAACCTCTAAAGTTGGAGGTTGAAATAAATATCTACTTAAGTAGTTTTCTCAGGTGTTTTGTCAGAATGATGGAAAGTGAGTGATAAATATTACTATACATAAGAAGTACCTGAGGAACTGATACAATGTCCCAATAGACAAAGTACTTGCCTTGCTTGAAAGCATGAGGGCTGGAGTTTGCCTCCCAGACCCCCTGTAAAGGCAAGCAGATATGGTGGCTGCCTGTAATCTCAGTATTTGACAGCCAAAGACAAGAAATCCAAATGACAAGCTAAATAGCTAGACTCATTTGAAGTACAAAGCTTCCAGTTCCATGAGAGATTCTGCTTCTGTTAAAAAAAAAAAAATAGAGGGGCTGGAGAGATGGCTCAGAGGTTAAGAGCACTGACTGTTCTTCCAGAGGACCTGAGTTCCATTCCCAGCAAAACCACATGGTGGCTCACAACCATCTACGATGAGGTCTGGCGCCCTCTTCTGTAAAACTGTATGCATAATAAATAAATAAATTTAAAAAAAAATAGAAAAGAAAGGAAAGAAGAAAGAAAAAAAAAAGAGAGAACGTAAAGAAGAATAGTCTGAAGGATAATTGAAGACACTCAAACCAATGTTAAACCTCTACAGATGCATATACATATTTGCATACACATACATACACACACACACCATGAAAAGTAATTAAAAGTCTAAAAACATACTGATAAGGTTTCACTGAATGAGCACATTATGGATCCAAATTCTTTCCACTTCTTAGCAATATCTGCTCCTGTTTCAGGATTCATTCAGTGTCCCCGGGTATTCTAGCCTCTTGCTTGGGAAGTGCACATAACTTTCAGGGAGGACAATTTCTCTTTTCACTTCCAAAACAAAGACCTAGGCTATTCTTTAGTAGCTCTCATGAAAAAAGAAAAATTTCTCCTTACAGAAATATAAGATATGTCTTTTTTCATCTCTATCTCTGAGTGTGATACCCTTCATGCTCCAGGATATCTCAAGAATAAGAGAGTCTACTTGATAGATGTGAATGACAGCTTGTCTTTGAAGCAATAGGCAGAGTCATTCTTGTTGAACTAAAGTGGATGAAGTGGAGACAATTAAAATTATTCAAAATAAAATTGGTGATGAAATAAAAAAAAAAGGTCCCTAGAAATGGAAAAGTCAAGTTTGTAACATTTCATCAAGCTACTGTTGTATTCATTGGTTACCAACTGTGTCACTAGTGAAGAGGGCACAAGAGAAACCATTGTAACACAGTATTGCTGAGTGGCACACTCATCTTCTGAGTCAGAAAATTGGTAGAATTGGAAGATAGAGTGTGGAAGTCATGTGTAACAGCCAGAAAAGGAGGGTAGAATGTTCAGGAGAGAGAAAAAGGTCTTGCCTGCTTGACAATTCTGCCTTCCTGTGAGGCCGGAGCTGTGGGGAGAGCAGGACAGAAAATGAGTAGAATAGACACTTCAAAACAAGTGTGCTTTGGAGCATCCTCAGAGGGGATGATCCTCCTGAGGATCTTTTCATGTCCTAGCTAATTAGCCAAGTAGATAATTCATTTTACTCTGGAGAATCCCATTTCCCCTGAGGGAAAAAATATTCAAGGTCTGCAAAAGGAGAGTCTCAGACTGCTATGAGCATTGCTAGATACTGTCATCAGCCAGGGCTGAACCCAATAGGGACAAAGCAAAGACAGATTATCCCACTTTCAGAGAAGCTCTTCATGACCTCTGACCTTAGTCTTCCCTTCACCCACTTTCAGCTAATTTCCCTATGACATTCTCCAACATTTAAGCCTATAGGGCAACTACTTCCAAGAGAAGACTCTTCTGTTATTACCAAAAATATACAAAGAGACAATCACTCAGTCTGAAGGTGGCACAACTGTGGGAGGGATTCTACCAAAATGGCAAGCAATAAGTCAGGTAGGGTATCAAGCAACCCCCTATGGATAAGAGGGTGAGAGCCAACAATGGAAGGAATTCTTTCATCAGCTCACTGTGAGACTATGCTTTTGTACACTGTAAATATTTCTCACTGTCAATATTGGTTTAATAAAGTACTTATTAGTCAAGCAGCTAGACAGGAAGTAGAGGTAGGACAACCAGACTAGGAGAATTCTGGGAAGCAGAAGAGCAGAGACACAGAGGAATGAAGACAAAAATGCTGCACTGAAGTAAGGTACCAAGCCATGGTGTTAGGTATAAATAGAAATATGACTTAATTGAGCATAAGAGATAGTAATATGTCTGAGCCATTGGCCATACAGCTTATAATTAATATAAGCCTCGGTGTGTTTCTTTGGGACTAAGCTGCAGTGGGCGAATCTGGACCTTGGACCTATGCCAGGCCAGAAACTTCTGATAACAACTCACTTTCTCCCAAGACAAAACAGGCCTTGGGATTATGAGTGCTTCAGCAATTTTTAGATGTATGGTCAGACTATCAGAGACTGAGGTTAGCTATGCAATTCTTTGAGTCCCCAAGCAAGAGCAACCATTGTAACAGAGGTTCAGCAGACTGCAACATCACAAAACTGTTTAGGCCATGCCATGCCAGAGACATCTGGATGCATTTGAAGCTTTGCTTGTGCTTCTATTTGTTGATTTCTTCAGAAAGAAAGTAAATATAAATATGTATATATTTATACATGCCTAAAGGACATCAATACTCTACACCCTTGAGAATTATATTTCCAATCGTACATCAGTTAAGGGACATCTTAGTTCTTATATCAGTGTCCTGCCAGTTGCCAGATGCAACTATTCCATGAAAAATTACATATTTAAGAAATGCAGTCATTTTACTTTCCAAAGAGACAAGACCATGGCTGGCTACATCTTTTAAGAAGCAATCCCGAGACTTGGCTTTGAGGAGGAAGTGACCCCAGGGGTTTGTGTGTTTGTGTTGTTTGTTCTTCTGCAGGGAGCTGAGCAGAGGACATGGCCAAGCTGGAAAACCACAACATGAAGCCACGTTTGTTTTGGAATGAAGTACCATGAGGAGATGTGTCAGCAGGCAACCACCCAGGTTGTCAGTAAGAACCTGGACAGCCAAGACAACAACAATGTCCTCTAGAGATATTCAGTGCTTAACCAAAGATGGGACTACAGGAAAGGAATCATCCCCACCCTGCACCTGTGCTAAGCAGGAGATGAAAAAGTTGGAGAAAGTTACCAATCAGTTACATCATGAGAAATGGCCCACGGAGATTAGTGATGCCTTGGACAAGTGCAAGGTACCAATGGAAAAGACCAAATGCTTCAGTTACCTCCATGGCCAGTTCCTACAAGAACTGACTCAGCTGAAGAAGAATGTATATGTGTTGAGACTAACAAACGGACTTCTGGAGAAAGAGCAGACTGACTTGCAAGAGACCTGTGAGAAGGTGAAGAGCCTCCTTAAGGAGGATCATGGGAGGATCTGTGACCCCTGTGGTGAGGAGCATCAGGACCAAAAAAAACCTGGATAAAAGACTAAAGAACCTGCTGAAGCAGAAGGAGCCTGTCACCCAGGAAGAGAACTTGGCAGAAAAGCTGCAACATCACTTTATTTTCTCTGAGATGAGGTCCTGTTCCACAGCTGTGACTCTTGCTTTGAAGCATTAAGCTGGATTTTCCTTTATGGACAGACTACCTGATGTCAAAATTGGGATGAGAGATCCAGACCCAACAAAAAAATCCTGTCTGTCCTTTTGCCTCTGCATCCAGGCCTGGTTGTGAGAGCTAGACAGACAGTTCAGCTAACCCACCTGTGCTTCTCAGAGAATCTGCACCCAGATGGTGTCAATTTAAGTCCTGGGGAAGGGGTAGTGTGATTATTAGGAGAGAATTAAGCTGAGAAAGTGACTCCACACAGTACTGTCCTGCAAGCATCCAGGAAAATCAATAAAAGTGTATTTCTCAATATTTTGGTCCTTATGACCAGTTCATAAAAGTGTGTCTACAGAGTACTGTATTTTAGGGACATCTAAATTCATGACAGCATGGATATTGTATGGATACTAATTCCATCATAAAGTATGTTTCTATGGAGTAAACCATACTATCCCAAGACACTAATCCTGTGTGTCACCCTAGCTGGTTGGGAACTCTATGTAGCCCAAGATACCTGGAGCTTACAGAGATCCATCAGTGCCTGTTAGTTCTGGGGTTATAGGAGTGTGTTACCACACCTGACTAAGGTGTGCTTAACATTGAATAGCTGACCTAGAACTTTTCTCAGCCCTAAACATATGTCATAACTTAAACTGGGCACTGTATGATGTCCTTTCTACTAGAAAGAATAGTTACAGTTCAGGGACACTTTGTGAATAGCAACACAATATTATTACATAGATGGCAGTATATCAACAATACACTTGTTATTGATAATGGGTTACTGATTGACCATATCATTTTATTGATAGCCATAATACAGTCTTGTCACCTGGGCATGGAAATAAGGTACACTGGGTAGCTAGCTCAGTCCTCATGCCCAAAGGGCACCTTGAACATGACCAAAAGGCAAGCTACTACATCCTAGCTCTTTGGGAGTCTGTTAGAGAATACTCCTGGGAAGGGTCTGGTCTTCTCTGCAACTGAGGCTTCGTCCTGGGTTCATCTTAGAAAGTTATTAACCTACTATTTTTGTATAACTCTTAGCACAGGAAATGGATAAATGTTTCAGAGAATAGTGTTCAAAGGTAGAAATCTCTTCTTTATGGGGGATGTTCCTAAATAAAAATATAATTTAAGACAGGCATGAGGGTGCACTCCTTTATATCCCATCACTTACACAGCTAGATCTCTGTCAGTCCAAGAAAATCCTGCTCAAAACATAGAAAGTTCAGAAGGGGAAAGGGAGACACAGTTCTACAGACAAGCTGAGTATCAAACACATTGTTTCTTGAACAGAAGTTCATGTTGACTGCACCAGCATAATTCTCTAAGGTCTATCCCTGGTTGTAGCTGGGAACCATGTATGTGAGCAGAAGGCCATAAAAGAATGAGATTCCCAGGTACAGGGGAATCATTTGGCTCCATCAACTCTCCCAAGCCTGGCTCCCACCTTATCTGGGAGACTTGAAAGTGATGCTGCTGCCCTATCAGCAAACCACAACCACTGAACAGCTTGGAGTCTGAAACACTTTGGACCAGCACCTTGGATCCCACTTCCACCAGAGGAACATCTGACCCAG